>JAKCPI010020878.1:0-129230 GCA_023213315.1 Euborellia annulipes
AACGCTGCTTAAGAGTATACACGTGTCTTTGTTTTGAAACTCACTGTTTATTAGAAAATTTGTTCTAGATAGCTTAGCTAATAATGAATAATATTCCACATTATTACTAGATGATGAAAAATGTTATCAAAATCAAAAAAATATAACGAATTTTTCTGGTCGTTTTTGAGGAGGCAAGTAGTTAAGCCGGCTCAGCTGTGGATTACGGAATTTAGGAAAGTGGGAGATAATCTCTCACCCCACAGGCACAAACGGCCCACTTTGGGTGGGGCCTTAGTGTGCCATAAAAATAAGGATTATCGCCTCATAAAATCCACCCATTCCAGTGTCGTTTTCCAGTGTAATAACTCGTGATACGTATATTAAATTTAGTGATGAAAATGTTGTGTGCTTAATTTTTAAACAATAAAGACGTCATTTATAAAAGTTAGGATAAATATTTGTAAATTAAATTTATATCTTTCTTAATAATTTTTTTTTTTTTTTTAGGAATTTACGGCTCGATTCACAAGAATAAAGAATTGTGTCCATTTCTACTTACAAAATTACATAATCATTTAAATACTTTTTTAAATGATGAAAATGCAGCTGTGCCTTTTGATTTGGATTTATGCGTGGAAAGTAAAGAAACATTTGCTATTATTAAGGTAATATATTATATTATATATACTTTAATTTTCTATGATATTTGTATATACTTGTCGTCCAGGATTTTCTGTTTCTTCCTATTAATTGTCAATTCCTTAGCTGTCAGCTTGATTTATTTTGAATTAATTTGCTTCTCAAGCTTTTGCCCATTTCCCTTCAAACAAATATTGACAATGCTAAGGTTTGGCTAGTAATATATATTTTTTTAAGGTCTTTTTCGCCATCTAAAGCCATTTAGACCCCATCCATATTTATTCCTATGATAGTCAAATCAAATGAAATAAATTTTTCTCTCTTGGGACGGGAAGCGAACCCGGGGCCCCGGCGCGAGAAGCTAGTGTCTTCTCTCTGAGGGGCACAGGCAGTAATATATTTAAAAAGTTTGATTTTTTTCCAATGAATAAATGAGTTAGTAAGAAAAACAAAATATACAAATACATTGTATAAGTATTTATTTTTCTCCCATACAACTCTGATTTCGACCATTAATAAACCTCATTATAATAATTAAATATTAATATTTGCATTCTTGAAATTCTAAACATTTTCTTAAAAGAACAATATATTCTATTAATTTATAATTTTTATTTAGGATATTTATTTTATTTTTTATTTCCAGGAACCATTGGGGCATTTGATTTTTATCAGCCAACAAGTGGTTCAAATTAGCAATCATCATGAAATGGCATCATCCGATCTTCGACAAATGAACAAATTACTTGGCTCCCTAGCTGAGCGCACTGGTGCACTCACTCACAATGATTTAAAAATTGTAAGAATTTCCTAATAATTATTTATTGTTATTTACGATGGCTAATTTTTCAACGGTGACTTTTTGTAGAATTCCCCTGCAGATCTGCAATCGAACAAAGTCGAAAATGCACTGCGTCTCTCTCAATTAGCGATGCTCGCTGCTTCATGTGAGGCACTTCTCAGCTACGCACTCAGTTCTCCTCCCAAAACCAAATCCTGCTCCTGCTGTTGCTTTCAGCCTCTTCAAACGATATCAAGAAATTACCGAATTTCTCAAGGTAATCTCTATATGCTAATTATTTTTACTAATATTATTAATAAATATTAAAAAAAAATCCTTTTATTTTTTATGAATGAAAAAAAGTGACAGGCCTTATTATACAAAAATGATAATTTTGTCTTTTAAAATGGTTAAATTAAGTTTTCTTGTATATAATAAGGACTGTCAAACTTTTTCCATTTTCAAACATCAGTTTATTAAAATAACATCCTTTTATATTTTTTTTATATTTAAGAGCGTAGCTGGTAAAAAATCGGAAAGTGATCAAAAACGGCGAGGACGAAAACGTAAATTAGCAGAAGCCAATTCAGATGATGAGGAAGGTTCAAGTTCAACAGGTAAACAGCAACAGGCCAACGAAGAAGAAGAGGAAAACCAAGCTGAGGAAGAAGAGGAACAAGTCGTCTCGAATATGATCGCCGAGATGCCCAATAAATTCCAATGTCCTCCGACTGTGCTCAATTTAAAAGCCTGCGCCGACATGCTTGAACTTTGCTTTCCGTGAGTATTCAAATAAAATTTTTTTCAAATGAAAAAAAAACCAATTAAATATACTTTCAGAGTCAAATCCAAAGAGAAGGTCGATATTCAGCTCTGTCGAAGTCGAGAATTTTACCGTTATATTCTCACAAATATCAACTATCTTCTTTCAACGGAAGATGCGCCACGTTTCGAGATGCGTTCTTTATTTGATTCTATTGCAAGGTAGGAAGGCAAATTCTTTTTACTTAGAGTAAATTGATGATTTTCATACAACTTTCTCTTACCTTCGGTAATCGAAAGTTGTGTTCTGTACTTGTTACACCAGATTTTTTGTGCCGACATATATTTAGTTCCCGACAGCACGGTACATTTGAATTCAGATGTAAATTTTTTTTTTTTTAATAAAAAAACACTCACACTTTTTTCCCATTCACACACACATACACAGTCTTTTCGACAACTTAGGCCATATAAGACTTTAAACGATAACCGTTAATATGAATATATATATATATATATTGTTTCTTCATCGTTTGTAGTCCTGAATGATCTGGGGGGCGAACCACTTAGAATTTTAAGTTTGGTAAATAAATGCCACTCTAATATATAGGCCTACTTATTTACCAAACTTAAAATTCTAAGTTAACTTAAAATCCTGAACGGTTCGCCCCCAGATCTTTCCATTATCATAAAATGAAATGGAATGAAAGCCCTCAAATTAAGCGTTTAAATCGTGCCGAAATGCTAATGAAGATTAGGAAAAAGTGTACAAATTTTATATTAAAGTTAGGCACCTCCCTGGGACCAGACACGAAGCTTTTTAACAAAATCGGCCAAAAAGTACTAGTACTTTACTAATGTACTTTTTCAGTTTTTTTCGATTTTCTAAAAATTCGCTGCAACGATTTTGATTAAAATTCATAAATCAACTATTTTTTAGATGCTGTTTAAAAAGTATATCAGATATATACAGGTTTTTTTTTTTTTGGAAATCGTTTGAAGTACACTTTACTTATCTTCATTAGCGTTTCGGCACGGTTTAAATGCTAAATTTGATGACTTTTACCATTGCAATCTTATTTCTTTGTGATAATTGAATGATCTGGGGGGGGGGGAACCGTTCAGAATTGTATTTTGGTAAATAAATGCCGTCCTAATATATATATATATATATGTTATATATATGCGAAGATAAGTTTTCTCGGGTTGTGTGGCGTGTGATGTTGAGATTTACTCGACGTTTCGGCTCTCCTTATGGAGCCATTTTCAAGAGTATGGAATTAGGGGGGAATTGTTGGGGTGGTTTGTTTACGGGGTCGCAGTCTTGCTGGTCCCCAGGTATATATATATATATATATATATATACCAACAAGAAAGACTCAAACCAACACTTCACTATCCAATACAACATTATACACGTCTCAAACAGGCTTCGGAAAATTTTACTACTTTTGGATTTGTTAATTTATCATATCGTTTTTAGATGTCTCTTCAAAGTCATGGATGATGTGAATGAACCCTCTCTCATTTCACTTGTTCTAAATTCTTTCGAATCTCTCTGGGGATTAATCTCTCAACGTTTTCCTGATTATTTCGAAAAACATCTCGTAGTCACAGGTAAGTTAGTTAATATGATTTAAGAAATTTTCGTATTCTATATTCCTAATTCATTATTTTTTTAGGCACTGATCCTGGGTCTGTAGTTAAAAGATTGGAAGATCTTCTCGAAGAGGCTTTCGCTACTGAAGAAGATCATGATGCAGACAAAAAATACACTCTTGCCATTATTTCTGCTCTTTCCAAACTTTTATTAATATTCTCGCCGGATAATGATACGGTTCATAATGTAAGTAAAGTGGATAATTTTTTTTTTATATTAAATTCAACTAAGAATTCATAAAACAGCGTTTTCCAAACTGCGAGACGCGCCTCCCTAGGGAGGAGCGAACTAGTCTAAGGGGAGGCGCGAATATTAGCAACTTTCCAAATGATAGCTAGTTTTATAAATAAGAATAAATAACCATATTTTTTAGCATTAAAAATTTTTGTATTTCTATTATTTTATAAAACGGAGTAGAGGGGAGGAGGCGTCATACGATTAAATTGTTTCAAGGGAGGCGTTGTAACATAAAGTTTGAAAACCACTGACTTAAGAGCTAAATACAAAATTTCCCGGGGTCATGGGATGTATGGCCTGGCCAATAAATAACACTCGCAGCTTTGTTAGATATATATCTATGACTTATTTAAGTCCGAAAAGAATCGAGATGTTTTGAATACTAATATCTAATTCAAATATATAAATCTCGAAAATATTTAACAAGATTTAAATATTTTTCTGTTAAAATAAAATGCGCAATGTTTAAACAAGGAATTATATAAAAATATTAGAATAGCGATTATTATCTCTTATTTTCTGTTTTAAAATCTTGAAAATAATTTAGTATTAAATGTTGTAAAGTTATTAAAACAAGCATTAATTTCTTGAATTTTGCTAAAGGCTTTCACCTGGCTTCGGAAGGTAACCCAACGCACCACTTCATCTAACACAGCAGCTGTTCGAGCACTTTTTACTCTCTTGCTTCAATTGGATCGCCGAATTAATACTACAACAACTCTCTTGGACAACATTGCACTCACCATTCAAAAAGTTTTAACAATTCATGTGGTAAGCCTTTGAAGATTTTTTTATCTTTAAATCCTAAAAAATTTATAGATATAAGGAATATTCGGAGAATAATACACAAGCCTTGATGGACCAATCTCGCATCATTTTATTTTTCAAATATTTCGACCGGCATAAATCGTGAATAAACAAAATTAATAGATAACATACGTAGTTTAATCTTATTCTTAGAACAATACAAAATCATGATTCGATGGAGTGACAAAAAGTTTTGAATGCAAATCAAAACACTCTCTCATATATTTGGCTTCCGCTTCTCTGAAAATAGAAAAAATTTTTACACAATTTTGCAACGGAGCCTCCAAATCATATTTTTGTACTGAGGATGACCAGGCGTGATGTCGAAATATTTCTGAAATAAAATGATGTGAGATTGCTCCAGCTATTCCTTGTGCATTTCTTTCTCAAAAAATCGGCACATATTTCTTCCAGGGATAATATTCCAAAATAACATGTAAATATATATATATTCGTTGATAGTTTGGGCTGGAGGTTGAAATTAATAAATAGGAGAAGAAAACCAGCGCCTCTTTTTCCACCATACACACTATTTATTTGCAAATATTTCGGGTTGCAAAACGCAACCCATCATTAGCGCAGCAAATAGTTTTGGTGGTGGATGTCGTCTATATTTATGCCTCTGTATACACCACTAAAACTATTTGCTGCACTGATGCTGGGTGGCGTTTTGAAACCCGAAATATTTGCAAATAAATAGTGTGTATGGTGGATAAAGAGGCGCTGGTTTTCTTCTCCTATTTATATATATATATATATATATATATAAAGGGTGGTTCTTATTTAGGGTATGTTTGAATTTTTTTTCACGATAGTCCTAAATCAGTTCCAAATCTATAAAAAAAATTTCATTCCAATTTTAGCTCCTAATTTTAATATTAACTCAAAAGTTTTTAATGGAAATAACATAGGAAAAGTTCTGTTATTATTTTGGAATTTTTTTTATCTCATGAACTAATAAACAGATCATGTCGACAAATGATAACCATACCATTAATAATATATAATAATGTAATTAATATATATATATATTATTAGGGTGGTTCTTATTTAGGCTATGTTCGAATTGTTTTTCATGATAGTCCTAAATCGGTTCGAAATCTAGACAAGTTCATGCCAAGTTTTAGCTCTTAATTTTAATATTAACCCGGCTCCCCGATAGTCAAAGTTTTTAATGAAAATAACATAGGAAAAGTTGTTATTATTTTGAAATTTTTTATCTCATGAACTAATAAACAGATCATGTCGACAAATGATAATTCTTATAGCACATTTAACGCTCTACAAAAAAGGTCTCTTATGATTTTTTGCTAACTTGTCTGGTTCAAAAGGTATTCGAGGTCAAAATCAACTAGTTCTAGTTAATTTTGACCTCGAATACCTTTTGAACCAGTCAAGTTAGCAAAAAATCATATAGAGACCTTTTTTGTAGAGCGTTAAATGTGCTATAAGAATTATCATTTGTCGACATGATCTGTTTATTAGTTCATGAGATAAAAAATTTCAAAATAATAACAACTTTTCCTATGTTATTTTCATTAAAAACTTTGACTATCGGGGGGCCGGGTTAATATTAAAATTAAGAGCTAAAACTTGGCATGAACTTGTCTAGATTTCGAACCGATTTAGGACTATCATGAAAAACAATTCGAACATAGCCTAAATAAGAACCACCCTAATAATATATATATATATATATATATATATATATTAATTACATTATTATATATTATTAATGGTAAATTTTGCTGTAGCAGCTTATGTATAAATATATTAATATTATAGTATGATAATAAAGAAAATTAAAAAATATTTTAGATGTAAATTGTGGCTGTGTATCTTTAGTAAAGGAAGTATGGAAGCAGAGGCAGCCAAGAAATAAATTGGTAAAGCAAAGCTGCCTCTGCTTCCATACTTGCTTAACTAAAAAATAATTAATTAAAATATGATTTCATTGAGGCTCAGTTGCATACGTAGTTTAGTCTAGTAGAAACTCAAAAAAAAAAAAAAAAAAACCGGCACATATATATAAAATATACATAAATTGTTTCAACAAAATTTGACATTAATAAGGTATAGCTATCCTTGAGATTAATGATATTCAATTTATGAAATTTTATAAATGAAATATCAAGCAAATAATGATTTGAATATCATAAAATCCCAGAATTAATGGATCACTTAGATCTATAATATAAGAAGATTATGAGATTAAGATCTCTCCTCTAATTAAATTTTTTTTTTTTTTTATAGGAAAAACGGATAGAGTCTTATACACATTTGGAAATGATTACGGAAACTTCAGCCCCGGATATTCTTGGTTGTTTTCTTAACAATATCACTTTGAAACTTGAAGATTGTAGATTCTTTCAAATCCGTTTAAAGGCAGAATTGGTGTTTCCAAAATCACAGGAAGAATGTAAGTATATTTCTTAATTATTTTTTCTAATTAAACAAGATAGTTAATTAATAGATAGTTATTATAAGAAGACGATATATATATATAGTACGGGTTTAATCAGATTGATTATTTTTTATAAAAAATTTGGCTATGCCACTTTCATTGATTTATTTAAATAATAAAATAGGATATTTCTGAAAGAGAAGATTAGGTGGGAGCCTCCCTCCTCCCTCTATTCTTTTATTTTTTACAAAAATTATATAATCTCTTATCATTATTTTCTGCTAATCTCCCTCTCTTCAGCCCTTCCCCCTACCTGCCTAATTAGCCAATCAGAGGGTGTGAATCAGTGGCGCCATAATTCGCCTCCAATAAAGGGAAGTAGAGACGCTTGCCTAGATCAGTTGAGGGGGGACTCTTGATCAGGATTGAATCCGCGCTGCTCCTCGTAAGATTTCTCATTTGCAAGGAAGCCATGTTGGCGGCTGGCTGCTTCTCGCTCCCTCTCCTCGATTCTCAGCGATTTTACTTGGGTATTTCTATTCAATATTTCCAATTATACTTTTATTATACTCTACTCATTTAATATTTCTATTTCTTATAATAATTTAAGAATTTTTTTAATATAATTTTTAATAATATATATTACATGTGGTGCTTAACGTTAAATGAGTGCATCTCTTCCAGTCTTTTTATTTTTTTTTTTAACTTTCCCATTTTTTAGAGACAAAATCTATGTATATGTGTGGAACGAACCCTGGTTAGACGCTGAGCCCGCCGAAGGATTTGCTTTACATGAACGTTTTTTGATGAATAATGTTTTGAATTATTTTTAAAAATTATATAAATATAGATAAAATAAGTTCAAATAAGCACTCAATAAAAGCAATCTCAATACACTTAGTTTGGGGTAATTAGTGTAGAAAATTAAATATCTAATGGTTGCTTATAAAATTCAGCAATAAGCATTTTGCTTAAAATCCGGTTTTTAATTTTGATGAAGTCTCGAGTGAATTGGAGGAGTTTCCAGAGCATTGAGGGTCAATAATAAAGTAGTGCCCCGCATGTTTTTACATGTGATTATTTAATTGCTTTTATAAAAGATAAAAATCTTTATGCAATTTCTCAACTACGTTTGAACCAAAGTTTGCATTAAAAAGTTTTCATATTATTTTTTTTAAAAACAATGACCAGGCGGCTTATAGAAATATTTTCCAACAAAATCATGTGAGAGAGTCCTAATACTGACAATTTCTATCTCCTATGAATGGCTTGTATATATATATCCATCATAACTTTATATACTAATCAAAAATTATTTTTTTTTAGTGGATGAATTATTGGAACCTTCAGAACTTGAACTTTGTAAACATTTGAGCCACATCACGAAAATATTAGAGTATTTATCACAAGCTCGTATCCCCAGTGGAAAATTGACTTCTCTTCTCGTCAAAAATATCATCATTCTCTATCAACATATCACAACATTGTGCAAATATTTTATATTAAGATGTTCTCCAACTAATCCCTGCTTTCAGCCCGCCAGGTATTTATAATTAACCGTAAACAAAAGATAGCAATTTCTTGACCTTTTTCATATAATTGATGTAATCTTTTTGCTAGGGACGAATAAATAAATTAATCAGAAAAGTGTTTATTTTATTCCCAGCTAAAGTGCTATAAGTATTTGTTTTGAAATATGAAGTGGTTATCTTTTTTTAAAAATATTTTCTCCTCCCCTTTTGTTATACAAACAAGTTTTTTTCCAAATTCTTGAAAAGTAAAAAAGTCTGAAATTTTAAAAGCAATTAAACGATTGTCTTCTGATGGAATATATATTTTATTATTTTATTTAATTACAGAAACTAGTTTCGAGGACTTTTCAGTAAAAAATAAATTAATAAATTTTATATTCCATCAGAACACAATCGTTTAATTGCTTTTAAAATTTCAATTAAGAGAATTTTGCTAATCTCGGCATAAATAACCTTTCAAACTATAAAAAATCAGAGTTCATAGACATTTTATATTTTTCTTATTGTTATACATATTAATTCTGTTAATTTATGTTTCAGATTTGAAAATTTGATTAAACTCGCCTGCTACCTACTTAAAGATAGCTTAATGGATTTTTATATTTACCTAAAGGTAACAAAATTTATCTTTTAAATTGAAATGATTGAGCATATTATTAGGGTATATACAGTATATATATATATATGTATTTGGCCGAGACTGATTTTTTTTTTTAAACAATCCTCTATGCACAGAGACTCTGCTTTCTTGAGATAATAAAGTCACAATTTCCAGCCTCCCTCCTCCTCGCGAGTTTTACAACCTGTTTTTTGAGGAAGTGTTTCTAAAGTGACAAGTGAACAGAAGTCGCCGTGGAGCTTAGTACAACGCATTATGATCAAATCACTCTTTGGAGAAATCGTTTAGCCATATGAAATTGCTGAAATAACATTGCTTTCGGCCATTTGTGGTAGTCTAGAAAAGATTCTGAAAAACCATCTCAAATATGAACAAGTGAAATCCCAAGCGTTTTTTTAATCTCCTCGGTACATTCATTTCTCATATCATTTCAGATTTAAATCCCTCAAAAGGGAGAATTGAAATTGTGGCTTTATTCTCCTAAGGATGCTCTTTTTTGATTGGAAGGATACAGGAAGGATAGTTCTCGGGTTGTTTAAAATAATCAGTCTCGGCCTCAATATAAAAGCTTCCATTCCTAAGCCTATATATATATATATATACTAGACGTAGCCCCGCCTCGGCGGGGCTACGTCTAGTCAGGGGCTGCGCCCCTGGACCCCCCTTGCTCGCCTTCATTGAAAATTGTGGATTTCTATAAAACATATACATATATACATACCGGTACATACAAACATTTTTCCCAATTCATTTTTATATATAGAGATTATTTTAAAGGTTAATTATTCATGAACTTAAGATTTTTTGTGAATCATATCCTTTCCGGGACTCTCCCGATACACAGACAAAAATTCAAGCCGATATTTTAGAATTCAAAATGTAAATAAATAAAAAAAATCGTAAACATGGGTAAATATTTATATTTTGTTAGCATGGCAACTATTTCTCCTAATTTTTATTTTTTTCTTATTTTAACGGTTAATTACTCATTAACTTATTGTTATTTGTGAAACAAAACCTGTCCGGGACTATCACAAACATACACAGAAAATTTCATCATAATTGGTTCAGTCGTTTAGGAGGAGTTCAGTCACATACACACGTACAGAAGAATTATATATATAAAGATAAGATATAATATATTTAGTAAAATATCTCAACACTATAAGTTCTCCACATACATTGTTTATCTACTAAATAAAAATAAAAATATTTGCTAAGAAGCATTTGAAATAAATTTCATGGTCCTTCCAAAAGAAGTGAAATAAAATTTAAATTAAACTTGTCTGTTCTATTCAGGGCCGGAACTACGAGACTTTTAAGGAGGGGCAAATTTAATTTGCCGCCCCCCCTTAAAATTTTCTATACAAAATTCATATCATTTTACCTTTCTTTTTAGTAAATCTTTCTTTAATTGTCGCCCCCTGATATCTGCCGCTCGGGGGACATGCACCCACTGCCCCCCTCTATTTCCGGCCCTGGCTCTATTAATTATTAATAAATAACTCACTGGCCGAACAAAGGGCCGGCAAGCTGGACTTTTAAGATTCTAGAAAAATTATACAAATATACTGTATATATATATATATGGGCCCCCGAACGCCCCATTAAACAAAGAAATTAGGCTTCCTTATGTATTCTTTAAATAATTATTCATAAGGTACATGTGTATAATTCCATTAATTAATTATTAATATCATTTATTTTTTTATAGAAACAATCTGCAAAAACAAAGACAGGAAAATCTCCAAAAAATAGTAAGAACAAAGGAAATAATAATAATATATATAATCATGATGAAAAACAACTGCAGAGGATGGTACTTGCTAGTGAACAATGCGAGAAGGCTATAATGGCGTTAAGCAAAAAAACTAAGGTATGTACATTCAAATTTTATATTATTTTTATGGGTTTTTGATGTTAAATGTATATATACATTTTAATTGAAGATGTTGGTGGACATATTGTTGTTAAATATGAATTTGCGTTTTAAGAATAAATTCAATCGATAATTTTTTGAACCTGAAATTGATAACAATTTTTTTCTTGTCAGATATCTCTATCAAATCTGATCAAAGTGGGAGGAGGTCGGGAGATCCGATTCGAGCATCATAAAATAGGCAAGAGGTTGGCCAAGCAGGCGAGAACTAGAACTCAAGGCAATGACAGCAGCTGTCTTGAAGGAGAAGAAGATAAGAACGAAAACGACGATTCTATAGATGAGGACGAGGAAGAGGAGGAGGAGCAAGAAGTTTAAGATAAAGGTACGAATAAATTGAAAACGAACTTATTCAAATTATGTTTATTCACTTTACGGATACATAATTGATTTTATTGCTTCTACGTTGGCTATCAATCTAATTATTTATAAAAACGGAAGCATATCAAATATATTTTATATTTAAAAAAAATCTCACTTGAAAGTTAAGTGATCAAACTGAAATTCGTCTTCTAGTAGTAAGAGAGAAGGATTTTTTGGTGTCCCGCCAGTCACTTTCATTTAAGTAATAATTACAAAAAACCCAGAAATTATTCGGTTTTTTTTAAAGGGGATCTTGAACATTGGTTATCAGGGGCGGATTAAAGGGGGATCCCCCCCCCCCCCCGAGAAAAAATTCAACAAGTTATAAAAACTAGTAATCTAAAGAAATTATGATTTCCGCTCTTTAATTTCAATTGAATTTTTTACCAATCAATTTAAATAAATAGGAAAGGGGTCTAAATGGCCTTAGATGCCGATAAAGTCCTTAAATAAAAAAAAAATTAACCCCCCCCGACAAAATTGCATTGATTCGTCCCTGTTTGTTTTAAGATTAATTTAAATATTGTTTAACCATCGGGCTTGGTGTAGGGGTTAGCGTGCTGATCTTCTATACCAAGGGTTTAGTTTTAAAAAATACTCTGTTAAAAATTTTTAAACTTTTGTGCAAATGGGCATTAGTGACCCTCGAGCTAGTACTAAAAAAATAAACAAAATTTGACCCACGTCTCTAAAAGGTTCGCCATCCTTGAACTATTGGCTTTAAAACAGTCTTGGATTCTTTTTATTTCAATTGAATTGGATACCAATAAATTGAAATAAATAGCCTCCGATGCCGAAAAAGACCTTAACGAATTAAAAAAAAAAAAAAATTGGATTCTTTTATCTACGTACTTTATACTTTTCCTACTTTTTACCACAATTAGTTTTTTTTTTTTTTTTTTTAATCACATCTTGTATTGTAATTATGATAAAAATTTTTTTACAGATTTTCCTTTGGAAAAAAAAAGAATAATCCCAGTTGCAATCAAGAAAAAATATCTTAATTTCCTAAAACTTGAAATACGATAGGAAACTTGTAAATAATTTATTTAAATCTTTTCAAAAATATTTATTAATACAATTACAATATTTTTTGTACATTTTTTAATCAAATGTTATTATAAATTAATATAAAAATTTGTTAAAAAGTTTTTTTTTATAATACCATTGTATTTGTCCTTGCTTGAAGTGCTTAAACTTCACTCTTATTGTTCCGCTGTGCTGATTGCGGCAAAAGAATACATCAGCTGGTAAAAATCCTCACCAGTCAGGTAAAAGTCCTGGCAAAGCTTTTCCTAAAATGAAATTCTAATACTGTTTGAATCTTTTCAGCTTTAGTGGTATTGAAATAAAAAAAGCCTTTAGTGGGATAATGCCACCCATCAAACTTATAATCTTAATTTTAAAGTGTAATTTATTAGAGTTTTTATTTGACTAATGATAGCCTGAATGATTCAACAGTTTGAGAATTTCTACTGCCTTAAGCTGTTCTCATTTCCATACCAATTCATTGACGATTTGTCTTCCTAATCCTTTTAAAAATCCTCTTTTATTTCCTGCCGACAAAATGCCTAGGGCAAGTTTTGTTTTGATTTGTCCTTCCTTCGTTTTTAACCTCTTTCTTATCAGGTATAACTAATTTCATCCTGAGAAAAAATTGGCTTGTGACTGATTTGCAATAATGGGTACATCACAACTATAATCCATTTCAATTCAAAACCAAGTTGGATTCTGCTTTTGTTTGCACTGGATAATGAACTTCTCGATTTAATCGGTGAGCAAAAACTTTAATTTTTAATTTAGATGCATGTATTAGTTATCTCCTTCTTTTCATTTAATTTTTTCACATCTCCAGTAATATAGTTTTATTTTTTGAAATTTATTTAATGTCTTTTTCGGCAACGAATTTCAATTTATTTAGTAATATAGTTATAGATCACAAATTTGGCCCAAGAGCCAATTTTATTATTTTTATTTCTAAGGAGCAATGAAAATTTTGTTTGCTCGCCTAGGTCGTAATTAGAAATTATTATAATCCTTCCTCTTATTGCCAGACTAATTTCCAATCTAACTGATAAGATATATAGGCAAATTTCTTGTTCTCCCTACTCTTAGTCAGTTAACTTGCCTTTTCTTACATTTTTTTCTTCTTCATTTTTAGATACGAGATTACCAAAGATTGACTCGGAAACATTCACTAATTTGAACATCATAAAAAAAAATTGGGGTTAAAAATCTTCTACATAAATATATCTGTTATGCATAAAAAATGCTTAAAGTAGCCAAATAAGTATCAATTTGTTGACATGGGCTTGGCCTTGAGGATCGGCCTAATCGTGACCGAAACAGCCCTGGCTTGTGATATTAAATTGAATTGAATTGTGTTAAATCAATGCTAAATGAAGTGGGGTCTTCTCTCATTATAAAAGGTACTTAGAAAAATTACAAATTGATTTACCAATGGATAATATGAGTATATAATTTTTAAACTTTTATTTTTTTTTCAGCATCATCGTCTTCATCTGACAACAAATCGAAATGCAAATGAGGAAACAAGGGGTCAACACTTAAACAATATGTAAGTAGAGAAAAAGAAAAATTCTGTAGACCTATTTGTCATATGTAATATACCGGAATGAGTATGTCCCGCCCCGAGATTCCTTATATAAACCAGTACTTCTTAAATTAAACTTTTTGAAGTCGCGGCCCCTTTGGAATCCTAGTAAATATCTCACGGCCCCCTATTTTATTTTAAATTCAGGCCCACTCCTTTAAGAGGCCCTGATATAAACAATAATTAAAAATCCCAAGAAGATTGGAAGGATTTAAATTTGAATTTTTATTTTTTTAAGAATTTTTTCCTTTTATACGGGATATATACATGTATATTAGGGTGGTCCAAGTTTATTGATGGTCAAAAATAAAAATCCGAAATGAAAAAACATTACCCTCTCATTTTGTTCCTTTATTAAAGTAAAAATTACCTGCAAAATTTTAGACCGATCGGACAACTTTTACCTGGCCCGCCAGAGGATCAAAGTTCATCGATTTCCCCTAAATTTGACTATCAACACCTGTAACTCCTAAACGGTTGGTTCAGCAAAAAAAGTTCATCAGTAATTTCTTGAAGAGAATTAAATTTACTAAAAAATAGTCCTTTAACATTTTTTAGTAAAACCAACGGTTTTCACGGTATGGGCAAAAAATCGAATATGGTTAAGAGGCACATCACATTGATTTTCAAATAACACGAATAGGGGTAATGAAAACTGTACGGGGGTGGGGGAAAACGGAGGTCATATTTGGATTTAGGAGGTCATTTTACTTAAGAATCTGATGAAATTATTTCGGAACTCGAAAAAAAATCTCATTACCCCTATTCGTGTTATTTGAAAATCAATGTGATTTGCCTCTTAACCATATTCGATTTTTTGCCCATACCGTGAAAACCGTTGGTTTTACTAAAAAATGTTAAAGGACTATTTTTTAGTAAATTTAATTCTCCTCAAAAAATTACTGATGAACTTTTTTTGCTGAACCAACCGTTTAGGAGTTACAGGTGTTGATAGTCAAATTTAGGGGAAATCGATGAACTTTGACCCTCTGGCGGGCCAGGTAAAAGTTGTCCGATCGGTCTAAAATTTTGCAGGTAATTTTTACTTTAATAAAGGAACAAAATGAGAGGGAAGTGTTTGTTGATTTCCGACTTGACTTTTTTTGGACCACCCTATTATATATATATATATATATTTTCCAACTCAATTTTCTTAATATTACATCTGAGGTTTTGCTCCCCCCCTCCCGATCCATTATAATATTTATTAATACATGTAATTTTGTGTATTTAAAATCAATTGAGTTTATTTATTTTCAATAACAGAGGAGTTTTATAAAAATTAGGACTGGGGTCCTCTGGAGTCAGCTGCGAGGTCAAATTAAAAAGATATCGTTAATTTTGCTTTATCTTCATAAAATAAAACCATTCATAAAATATAGTATTTTAACTATAGAATCCTCCTTAATTTTCTTGGTGTTGGTGTCGGCAAATCAAGAATGCTGACATCGACGCCCCCACAGATTAATAACATAATACAACTAAGCCGGCTCTACTAGGATCCCGGGTCATATAATTAATCTGTGGACACCCCAGTTCTGATAGAAATATAAAATATTAATACCATCAATCTTATGAAAATATAGATAGAATTTTTTTTTAAGTTAATCTTAATTATTAAAATTTATTCTCATGGGCGTAGCCAGACATCTTGTTAAGGGGGGGGGGGCAATGCCTCTTAGGGCGAGAGGAGAGGGGGTTGCAATTAATATATACATAGATTATTAATTATTTATTTAGATAAAAAAAAATTAAATTAATGTAATGGATTTTGGCGTTAAAAAAAATTCCCTATGATAAAAATATATTTGTTTGTTTGTTTTTTTTAATTTTTAGGACAAGCCAGGGGGGGGGGGGCAAAGGCCCCCCTGCCTCCCCCTGGCTACGCCCATGTTTATTCTATTGAATAGTTATTTTAAATAAATTTATATTACTAGATATAAACTGTATAAGCTTTTGGGTCAATTTTGTTCTTTCCTCTATCGATAATTAATTATCTTTACAATCCCAATTTATTAAATTCTATTTTAATTTTTTTTTTTTTTTTTTCAGTGTGGAGGACATCTGATGAGGAAGAAAAGAGTGGCTACTAATCTGTAATGGGCTGCAGGCCTGTAACGAATTTGGCAAGACAATAGTGCAAATTTATCCTGCATTGGACATTTACAGAGATGGATTGACTTGTCTAAAGAGTCGGGACCCTCAAGAATCAAACCCCCACGTAGAAAATCCAAGTAAGTAAAAATTTTATTCCCTTATTGACCATTTGTTTTGATATATTAGCACCCACTCAATAATTTCCATTTTTCATTTGTAAACTTATGATAATTTTACTAAAATTTAAATAGGCCTATATCAAAAAAATTAATAAAATAAAAAGAAAGCTAATTTGTTATTCTGTATGATTCATTTAAATCTGGGTGGCAACCGCCATGATTGAATTAGATCCCAAATAAATATTTTTTATTTTTCATTAAATTCCGAAATAATTAGTTTATTTTTTAAAAATTAATAAAAAATATTTAAGATAATATAGAAGTGATAATAAAATTGTTAAAAGTTTTATTTAAATAAATCTTTGACTATGTTAGTCCCGTGCAGGTTGACGACGTCCACGTCTCATGTTCATTGAACCCGCCAATAAAATGTTAAAAATAGAGCATCGAATTTATTTATTTCATCACATCTATTTATTACTTATTTTTAAGGTCAGTGATTCTTTTAAATAATTATTTAAATTAATATTTTCAATAAATTCTTTAGATAAAATAATAGAAATATTCACAATTCATGATTGAACAGGTTAACCTATCACTCACTATTTGTCAATTTTTATTTTCACTTATTAATCAAATTATTAATATTTATAATTCTTTATTAATACACTCACCTATTTCTACAACTCTATAAATATTTTTAAATTTCCTTCAAATTATTTAAATGAACAAAATTCAATTTTATTCCCATTTTAATTTCAAATAATTTTCATCCTTTTCAAAATTCATTTCCCATTTAAAATAATTCATAGAATTCAGAATATATAATGTTAATTGATGGTGATAAAATATTAAAATTGAAGTGATCAAGCATCAAAAGGGATAATAACAACCTAGTTGCTAGCTCTTTATATTTAAAAATTTACTTTTATTTTCTGAATTTTTCTTAAAACATTTTATTGTGGTTTGTTGCTCAAAGAGGAAAGTAACATTAATTTAACTCTTTCTTTTAATTTTAGATGGAGAGAATGAGAGGATTTGGACCAAACTGCATTATTTCCTCCGAAAATAAACTACAAAACATTCATCATACCTGATATATATATATATCAAATAATATCTAGTGATATTCTTAGACCTACTGTATATATATATATATATATATATTTAAGTTTGATGTTGAAATGAAAAAAATCAGCACTCAACGCCAATGATGAGAAGATAGGCCTACTTTATTTATAAACTGATTCACTCGAATATGGCAGGAATTCATTTCAAGTAAGTAATAACATTATCTTTTACTTACCTTATTTAATTCCAATATTTCACAATTCCAATCAAATTATTTAGATGATTCAAATACTAAATTCATTCTATTTTTAATTTCAATATATTTGATATAATTATAGGCGTTTAAAATATATTTTCATTTTAAATGTCACATAAAAAATAACTTCTAGAAGTTGGATTTCATATCCCATTCAGATAGAAATAAATTAATTATTTAACTCACCTTTCACTCTGCTTTATTTTTCAGATGTCATTTGAAGCAAAGGACGATTCTTCTGGTCTCACGTGAGTCCAAATCAACTGATCCATTCAACAACTATTTTAAGGTGTTTGTAATGAATGCTTAAATGATGTCTGTTATTGATCCTTAAATATGCAGAGTAGAGACTTAGATTGTAAGTTATATGATATATTATTAATTATTTATTTAAAGTATTATTATAAAATAATTTTATTATGATAAAATAATAGAAATTTCAGAATTAAAATAAATTATTTGGGTTTGTTGATAAATAATTTTTGCAAATGATTTATTAAGTAAAATCTATTATCTTGTATATTTAATCAATATGGACAACCAAGGTGGTTACTTGTCGATTTATGAGGGGATGGTCCTCAGTAAGATTATTAAAAACCCTTAATTTTGGCAAATTTGTGCTTTATTATCTTAATATTTTTTAAATAGAGACTTATTTGGCAAACTCAGGCTCTATAAATCTCTATTTAAAAAAATATTAAGATAATAAAGCGCAAATTTGCCAAAATTAATTATTTTTAAAATTCTTAATGAGGACCATCCCTTCATAAATCGACAAGTAACTAACTTGGTAGTCTATATTGTTCAATATCTTATCCATTTTCAAAACATCTTCAATTGTACATTTAATATTATGAATAATCATTTCTATTCTCTCATATTAATTATATTTTTTCTCTTATTACAGAATTCTATCATGATTACGACTAGTCATCATCCGCTTTGAATAAATATTCTCTGTAAATGGCGAGGAGGCAAGTGGCCAAACCGGATAAGCTGCCGGCTACGGATCTGAAGTTTCAACACCGTTCCGACTCCAGCTTGCCACGAATAAATAAACATTGCCGAAGACTCACTCTTCTAAGTGCTTTAAATGGGGATGTCTCCGACTTGCTTATTTCGGGACCTGCCTAGGTGTCTGGGAAGGAACAGATCAAGAAATCTATCCTCTGTAATTGTCATTAGGTAAGGTTATTTTAATTATTTTATTCTACCTCAAAAAATATATATATATATATATATATTTCAATAGATTCAGTGTTATTACTTAAAATCCTAAGTAGTGTTATTTCCCTCCTATGTCGATTGAACCAAGTGCTTAGAAAAATCAAAATTTGTCTGCCAATTTTATTATTTTTATTTCTAAGCATCAGCCAATATTTTGTGCTGTGGTCATTATTATAACCGGCTGATTCTTCCCAATAAAATTTATAGTGAATTGACAGCCAAATTTTGTTATTTCCTGATTTTATGACTATTAACCAAGTATCTATCTTGTCTATAGTTTGTTGATTATTTTAAAGAATCGTTAACTTTTTCTTGTTAAAATTTAATTGTTTTTCTAATTATCGATATTCTAAAGGTCTTTTTATTCAAAGTCCATTCATATAAACTAATTTAATTTGATATTTATCATGATGGTGGAACATATTAATATATATAGGGTGTCGGTAAAGAATGGATAACCTTGAAATGTCTTATAGTATAACTTATGGCGTTCAGAAAAAAATTGAAACAAAATATATCATAAGTAGTACCTAAGATATGATTTTTTTAAAAGAAAGGTCTAATTTTTTTACCTTGTTTTACTTTTATGAACACTACGATCAGAAATGAATGGATTCCATCGGTTTGTTGTTATTTTATTATTATACACGAACTATGCTAATAGATAAACAGTGAATAGTATGACTAGCTATTGCACTTTTTTATTAAAAAATTAGCAAATTAAAATAATTAAAATCAGTGTTAAAACGACCACCTGGCTATTTTATTGGAATTTGCTAATTTTTTAATAAAAAAGTGCAATAGCTAGTCATACTATTCACTGTTTATCTATTAGCATAGTTCGTGTATAATAATAAAATAACAACAAACGATGGAATCCATTCATTTCTGATCGTAGTGTTCATAAAAGTAAAACAAGGTAAAAAATTAGACCTTTCTTTTAAAAAAATCATATCTTAGGTACTACTTATGATATATTTTGTTTCAATTTTTTTCTGAACGGCCATAAGTATACTATAAGACATTTCAAGGTTATCCATTTTAGGACACCCTATACATGTATATATATACCAGTCTCAAGAGGCAATAAAACTTTAACTTAAAGTGTAAGTTAGTTTCAGGCCCAACTTTTTAGAAGCGATGTCTCGCCGGCATACCTTGGCATTCAATTAAGCCGGTTTCTCCCGGCTTAATGACAGATAAATAAAAGGCTTATCCTGGAAATATTTCAGGAGTGAGCCTTATATCTAAACGATTGCCCGTGACCCGTGGCTCTAGCTTCTCATGCCGGGGTCCCGGGTTCGCTTCCCGTCCCAAGCGAGAATCATTCATTTGATTTGACCTCAAATCATTTGAAATAAATAGGAATGGCCTTAGATGCCGAAAAAGAACTTAAAAAAAAAAAAAATCTAAACGAAAATCATTTAATAAAAAAAAAAAAAAAAAAATTAGAAGTATAAATATTACATATTATCGAAGACTTGGGAGAAAATCAAAAATTTTTTTCGAATGAAACTGTAACATGCAATGCCAGTCGCCAGCCTTAATAAATTTTCTGATAATAAATAATAACATTATTTATTTTGAGTTCCGAAGAACAGAATATTTTTATCATTAAGTAAACCTTCAACATAGAGGATATATACCTGGTATATAAACTTTAACTGTTTCCACCAATTAAAATTAAATTTTTTTAGAAGAAAGACTTGGTTCCGGCTGAATGATTTTATTTTCCCTTGTTGATAATTCAGGGACTAAACGTCATCCATCTTCAAGACCTATATTACAATCAATACACATTATGAGAAACTTTTTAATTTACACTCAAAAGAACAGAAAGGCCATATAAATATAATATTAAAGTATAGCAGCTATATGGACTTAGTAGTATTGAGTGTGAATTGATGTGAATTAAAAAAGTTTTTTAATTATATGGGTGTCGTTTAGTCCCCTAAGCGTCGACAAGGGAAAATAAAATAATCCGGGGCATCATCTTCTATCTGTATTACGGCTTTCTCCCACAATGTCTTTGACAAATTTTTTAATTTTTTTGGCCTTTGTTTATTTGACTTTCGTCATTTTTGAATAGACTTATACCGGCGGAATTCTTTTAAACTTTAAAACCATTTTCATTTTATTTAAGAATCCATATATTTGAAAATTAGTTTAAATGTTTTTATTTTTTTTTTCAGCATCATCGTCTTCACCTGGCAACAAATCGAAATCAACTAAAACAAATTAATATGCAAATGAGTGGGCACCGAATAGAAACAAGGGGTCAACACTTGAACAAGATGTAAGTATTGAAAAAGAAAAATACTCTAGTCAAGGCCGGAACTAGGAGATGTGTTAGGAAGGGCAAAGCTTAATTTGTCGCCTCCCCCTTGCCAATATTACCTCGTCTCCCTCCCTTCCCTTCTCAAAGCGCTGTCACTATAATAAAGCCAAATTGATTTTAAAATTTTAAACAAAAAGTCCTTAAATAATATAAACGTATTACAGATTATAATATAAATCATTAAAACAAAATTATCTATTGAATTAAAATTAATTAATTATTTAAATCTTTGTTTCAGGGAAACAGATCGGGGACTCCTGCCAGCTTGTTGTTCCTTCATTCAAGCTCCGAATCCCGCGGACATTGAATTTTCACAAGCTGTACCAAACGAGCTCATGCGATACCCTATCGAATGCTTTTTCAAGAAGTAACTGCAAACAAAATAGGTATAATCAACGTTTTTAACTTTTCACTTTAATCCCAGCAAATTAGCTTAACACCTTTTTTAAGAATCACCTATTTTGCATATGCATCAAAAACGTTTTGCATTTTTTAGATGCTCTTTAAAATATAATTATATAAATTCTTATTTTGCCCTTGAAATTTTGCTCTTTTGAAGCACACTTTACTCTTGTACTTCTTAGGAAAGGGGGAAATGGTTGCCATGGTAACAAGATATAATATTTCCCCATGTTTATAAATTTTACATCTTGAATTTTAATATATCGGCGGAAACTAAATATATCTCAACACAAAAAAAACTTTAATAGTAAAAAAGAAATTCAATTCTTTCATAGTTAGGTTTAAAATTATTTCTCTTTCTATACAAAATATATGAATAATAATTTTAAGTGTTAAATTCATTTTACAATTAAAGTGAAATTTACTATTAAAGAGAATAATTAAATTTTTATAAAATATTTCACAGGGAAACAACAAAAAAAAATTATTTTTTTGTTGCCGGAGTATTTGAAGCCATTCGTTGATATTTGTGAAAAGCTGATTCCAAAATTGCCATCAATTTTGTCTCATCAGCTCTAGTTTTAGAGATTTAGAGAAAAAATTCTAATAGAAAATGTGCTCTAACGCGGTTCTAATTTTGAATTACCTATCTTTCATTCTTAAAAATTTATTAATTATTAGCGAAATTATGAACAAAATAGTTAAATATATCTAAATATTGATAGTTGTAAGTTTATTCCTATTAGCAAAGCGCCTAACAATATGTAGCCAGTTTTTTTTTTTTTTTTTTTTTTTACCTTGATATGTTTATAATTTCGATAATTATTAACAGATTAATACGAATGATAATTTTTGGCAACTCTTATGATGGAAACAGCATAAGTTAATCTCAGAATAACAAGGAAAGAAAACCTTCAAGCTATTGACCACTTTTTGGAAAGCTACTATAGAATATCGTTAAAATATATTTTTTTCTAAATTTTTAACCGTGTTTTGCACCACTAAATCACCTCCTATTGGAATGAAACTTTATATTTCTATGTAATTCATCTATCTGCTTATTTTTAAGGCCTAACACTTAAAAAAAAATCTAGGTAATTCAAAATTAGAACCACTTTAGCGCCCAATGACCTTTGATGTCGAAGCGCCCTAAAATCAAAGAACCACTTTAGTCTGAGGTTGTGTTTATATGTGAACCACTTTAGAGCACATTTTCTATTAAAATTTTATTTTTTCTACTATAAGTCTAAAACTAGAGGTGATGGGGTGCTGATGGCATTTTTGGAATCAGCGCTATCCAAATACCCAGAAATAGCTTCAAATACCCACGCAACAAAACCACTGCTTATTGGGATTTTTTAGAAAAACCTTTTGGAAAATAACTCTTTTGGTTGTGAATTATTATGATAGAAAACTTTTTTGTTCATTCCACACTTAAGGATTTAAAATATTATTAATAAAATAAAATTTACAAATAAACTTCATAGCAAATTTAATCAAGAATTAAAAATCATTAGCAAAATAAACATCTTTTTTAAATATATTACTTTTTTCTACTTTTTCAGACTCAAAAGGCACAATCCATTGGCCGGGAATGAAGATGAATTTGCTGGAGTCATCTTGAAGAGTTGCTTGTCAAAAACAGGCCAGTAATCCAAGAAAAATGGAGCAGAACATATCAACGTCTTTTTTATGAAATAGTTTGATTTTGTAAGTACTGAATTTAATTTTTAATTTTAAAACTCGCATTGTTATAAAATATAATAAATGCTCGCTTTTGATCGGTTTCTAGGCTCTAATAAGAATAGTTGACCCTGCCATAGTATATTATTGACATTTTTGTATTTACCAAAGATTATTTTTTAGTAATCGCTAAAATTAATTAAAAACTCTCATATCACTTCATTCCTCGTCAATGCCAAAACTTAATATAAATTTTAAAATAGATGATTGTAGATTTATATATATATTTATAAAAATAATTAACTTACCTTGAGAAGACCTCATGTCAACGCAGGTGTTCCCCAGGGTTCTGTCCTCTCTCCCACCCTATTCCTTATGTACATTAACGATCTCATGGGAGTAACCTCCAACCCAATTCATTGCTTTGCTGATGACAGTACCCTGCACTCAGTCAGGACTGGTGAAGCCTCATCCACTGGTCGTCTGGGGGCTGTGTCGTCGATAAATGATGATCTTGGTCTCTTGGAGGAATGGGGAAACCTCAATCAAGTAAAATTCAATTCCCAAAAAACCCAATGTTGTTTAATTTCTAGACAAAAAAATAGGATTTGCCCTCCCCTTATTTACAGCAATAATAGTCTCTAGTTGAAAGATTCATTTTCTGTTCTGGGAGTGACAGTTACATCTGATCTCTCCTGGAGCAACCATATCTCTTCTGTGGTTAAATCTACCGCAAGGAAATTGGGTTTCCTATTCAAAACGAAGCGTTACTTTTCCTCCCAACAACTCCTAATCCTCTATAAAGCCCAAATTCGGCCGTGTCTTGAATATTGTTCCCACCTTTGGCGAGGGGCGTCGAAAGACGCTCTCTCCTCCTTGGAAGCCATACAGAGGCGTGCAATTAGACTGATAGGTGATTCTACCCTTACTGCATCCTTACAGTCACTAGATCATAGAAGAAGAGTATCTGCACTATCTCTCTTCTACAGGTATTACCATGGTCAATGCTCTGCCGAATTAAAATCAATTATCCCACCCAATGCAACATATTCACGGAACACAAGAGAGGCATCTTCCCAGCATCCCTATGCTGTTCAGATCACGACTAACAGAACAAAACAATTTCATTCTTCCTTTGTCCCCATGACCTCCCGTGATTGGAACAAGCTCCCTGCGTCTATCTTCCCCAAAACCTACAATCTTCAGACTTTCAAGTCTAACCTCAACAGGCATCTTCTCAGTTCCCGCAGTTGAGTTTCCCCTTTATGCTTCTCCTTTTGTTTTTATTTTCTTCCTGGCTGCATGTGACTATTGGTCATTATAGGTCTTCGGACCTTATGCACCCATTCCAAAAAAAAAAAAAAAAAAAAAAAAAAAATGTGGAAAGGAAATGACTTAAAAATCTCCCTAAAAAAACTTATTGAAAAGCCCTATTTATCTTAAATATCGTAAATATTTATTTATTATTATTTGGAGCCTGTTACATTAGTGTGTCAAGCGCCAGGTACCGAGATTTGAGAAAATTAACATTAGTTTTTCTGATTTACATTCTTTTGATTAGATTTTAAATCATTTTTTTTGTTTTTTTGTCAATTGTGCAAGTAACATTAAATATAAATTTTTTTAGGACATAATTCATAAAAAATACTATAAATTATAGCATTTGAAACAATATTCCATGCTTAACTTAATTTTTAATTTTTTCTGGCGCTTGACACACTAATGCGTAACAGAGTCCATTTAAACCCTTTAGAATACTATATTTCAAGAAAATTTTATTCAGGGTCATTTCATCTTGTTTTATTTAAATTATTAAAAATATTTTTTCTTTATCCTCTTAAATATTAAATCTTAGTATAGAGATTTTAAAAGGTTTGAAGGAATAAAACATGTTTTATTTTTTTTTTTTTTATTTCAACTTTATTAATTATTTAAATTCAATTTATAATTAAATAGAAAACAAACTTTGATATAAATTATTCTGTAAATTAATACAATTGTAAAAAAAAAATAATTATTTTAATATTAAGGGGATGATGAAAGGAGACTAGGAGTTTTATCTGTGTTGATATTTCTCTCATGCGCAGCTTTATTTTTTCTTGTTTGTCCCTTAAGTCCTGGCTTTGTATAATATTTGTTTGGTTTTGTAATATATTTACTATTAAGATTGTCAGAGCAACTTTGTATTGTATGCTTTATTGCTGAGTTAAAAAAAAAAAAAAAAAAAAAAAAAAAAACAATTCCATGTAACTAACACACCTCAAAGCCATGAGAGAAAAATAATAATAAATACGATTTTCTTTTTCAAGGTGTTTCGTCAAGTTGACAGCATAAGAAGGAATTCAACGAGAATGGAAAAGGAAGATAACGACAGGTAAGATTAAGTTATTATTAGGTAGACTATTTTATTGACCTCAAGGTTAGTTGCATATTAAACGGAGAATATCAATTGAAATGAACATTTTTATTAGTTTATGTAACTATTAAAAAAATTTATTTTCACTAATATTCTTCTTTTAATAAACAAATTATCTTTGAGAGTAATAATCTTTAACAAAATGGTCTACTAATAATATACTTCTATTTCTATATAGTAACATAGAAAAAATTAATTTGAAATAATTTAAATAATAGTAATTATATAAGTCAAGTTTAATTAATAGTCATAATAGAAATTATTGTAATATAATTTAATAGAATATATAGCCCATACATTAAATACACAAGATAGATAATAGAAAATAAATGATATCTTGAATATATAATAGTCTTTATTAATATACTAATGAAAAATAATCATAATATAATAAACACTACTATGGAGAGAGACGATGTGATCAGTTTGCTGTCCACCTCCATCCCCGACCACCAACCCATGCGCGCAATGACTTATATAGCCTCCAGTCCCCACTCTTTGGCCCCTGGCGCATGCGCAGAGAGTTCAAGTCGACAGAGGCGACGGCGGCGGCCGCCCGCTCGCTGCGCATGCGCAGCGAGACAACAGGGCAGCCTCCGGCTCTCTGCGCGCCAGAGGCGCTAAAGAGAATATATTTATTTAATAAATATATTAGTCTTTAGCACTTATTCTGGTTTAAATTGTCTTGGACTAGCCAAGGCAATGAGAGATGGATGTTCTTGGTCAGACTTAAGCCCTAAGCCCCCTCACCACGACAAGGTGACATCCTCGAGGGGGAAATTATAATAATTAAAATGGAAATAAATAAATGTATTTATTTTGTGAATAATCATTTTTTATTCCATAATAATATACTTACCAATTTGTATGAATTATTTTTCTGAAATAAAAATTTTTATTTAAAAAATGTTATTGTTAATCTGTATTTTTTTTCGATGAAGGTTTACTTATGTATTATAATTAATTTAAGCATTTAATTTTAATAAAAAAAATAATAATAAAATACTCACATGGAATTTTTATTTCTCCCCCAGAGAGATGAGATTTTGATAGTCTTCTAAATCAGACATAACTTCTTTAAGCATTAATATAACGTTAATAAATCTTTCACTCAACGAATGAATGTGATATCCTTGAATCCTTGAATGAGACCAATCTTGCCTTAAACAAACATCCATATCCTCCGAGCTTGGACGTATCTGAAAACAAATACGAAAAATATTATTTAAATAAAATTAATTTTAATTATTAAAAAATCATCTAATTATATGAAAATTATAAAATTTAATAAAAATACAAAACCGATTTTTATTTCCTTCTCCCTTCTGAAATAATTATAAACAAATTAAAGATTAAGAGTAATAAATTAATAAATAAATACTTGAAGGCAGTTGCAAACGCTGAGATACAAGTATGAGATCCTATAGATTTGAGAGAAGATATACGTACAGGTATATAGACGAAATAGTTTCACCTCATTAATATTTTAAAACAAAAATTTACTAGCCAATTCTTATTCAAGAGATAATATAATTTTAAAATTAAGGTTTTCTTCCAGATAGGAGATTTAAGAAGTATTACTTTTAAATTGAAAGATCAATAAGCTTACAAGTTTAATATTAATTTTTTAAATATTGATAATAAAAAGTAAAAATAAATAATTATTCAAGTGAATTCGATTTTGGGATGAAGAGACTTCTTATAAATTTAAACTCGGCGAGCCGCAGTTACTCCATCATTTACTGTTGGTCCGTAAGTTTTTTTCATTAAAATTAAACGAGAGTTTAATTTAAATATTTAAGCTAACTACTCTACTGTTTGCACATTTTCAGTTTCGATACATATCATATTAAAAAAATATATATATATATATATTTTAAATATAAGGTGAATATAAATTGATTTAAGAAAGTATATTTAAGTGCTGATAATGATGAGAATCGAACCTGATAACTTTAAACAGTTTTTTTTTTTTACACACACTTTTCTCTCATTCACACTCACACACACACAGACACACATTCACACAGTCTTTTCGGCAACTTAGGCCATTTAAGACTTTGACGATAACCGTTATTATTTATAATATTTATTAAGGAAACAGGCATTTCTATTTAAGCCGTTTGGTAACCAAATGGCTTAAATAAAATCATCGGACTGCCTAAAAACACCTTAATAAATATTTAAATTAAACTCTTGTTTAAAACTTATGGTCCAACAGCAATTGATGGAATAATTGCGGCAGGCCGAACTCAAATTTATATATTTATTACATTACATAAAAACATCAAGGGTGATATATGCAAATTATACTTACTAATTAATATGTTGGCTTTTCTTAATCTCTCTTTTCTTTGCGAGAAGGCGTTTGGGTGAAGCTCCTCTTGAAGCCCCTCCATTAGACCATCGCCTGCACTGATGTATTGAGATCGAACGTTAGCCAAAATACATATCTGAAAACAAATGATGCAAAATAAATATTATTTTTTTAATTATTTAACCGCTACTGAAATCAAGTTAATAAGCATAATTTAAATTAGAAGAACGATGTCAGCGTTGCAAATTTGTATATATTAAATTTAATTATTATTTTTACTAAATTGAACATTCGTCAAAATGTCTCTATTTAGTCAGTTTCCAAGAAGGCATGTTTCGCACATGCTTCATGTGGACACTTGCGTTAACAAGATATATTGGCAAATGAACAAGTTAAAGAAAATAATTAAATTGAATAATTTTTTTTATGGTGTTTCCTCTTAAAGATATACAGGTAGCTAAGATACATCCTTAGAATTTTATGTATCTTAGCTCTCTGTATATTTTTTTAGAAGAAACACCATAAAAAAATCTAGAAAACTCAAAATAAGAGCAGCTTTAGAACAGAATTTCTATTAACTAGGACCATTTTAGAGTTTTTTCAAAATTTTTTAAGAGGTGCATTTTGAAAAAAAAAAAAAAAAAAAAAAAATTATATTTTTGCACTTTTATAGCAAAAATCTAAAGAAAGGGTTGTTTTAAATTAATTTTTTTATATGAACCCATTATGATCCCAAGATGAAACTTACTTTTATCTTTAATCCTTTAAATTAGGATTATTTTATAATTTTTTCAAAATTTTCGAAGGGGTACTTTTTGAGAAGAATTAATTTAAATTTTTGATTTTGAAATTAAAAAAAAAATTTTTATAACCACCCCAGTTGTATTTTATACCAATGGAAAGGGCAACTAAAAAGCTGTAAAATGACACCTCATTCATCTCTCTATCTCATCCCTAAGAGATTTTATAGAAATTTAAATGGATGTGGTTAGGTCGATTTTTTGCTATTTTTGACAACTTTAACACGCCATATTTGAGAACTTCTTCTTCTCAGCATTTATCCCTTTCGAGGTCTGCTGTTTGTGCCCTGGACAGCCTTCGCCATTTGCGTCGGTCCTGATCATCCTCGGGTGTGTTAGCTGGTGAAGCCTCAAATCGTTGTTCAGGGTTTGCAGCCATCTTGTTTTTGGACGCCCTCTCGCTCTTACGCCCCCCAGACTTAGGAAGGTTGCCGTCTTCGACACCGATGTCTCGGACGAATGCTTCATGTGGCCATACCACCTTAGCCTAGGATGGTCCATGAGTGTTCTGACTGCATCCTTCTTGTCACTGTATCCATGCATGTGATGAATAGAAGTGGTGACAATGCAGATCCCTGGTGTACGCCGACGTGGACCGGGAATGCGTCTGAACGGCCAGCTGGGCTCAGAACGCAACTGGTGGCGTCGCAGTACATGAGCCGTATGCACCGAATATAGGCTTCTGGCACATGGTGCTCCCTGAGTGACATCCATATTAGGTCGTGAGGTATCCAATCGAAAGCCTTCTCCAGATGCAAGAATGCCATGTGTAGGGGTGTTTGCTTTTCTAGATGTTTTTCGAATAGCATTCGAGCGGCGTGAATGGGATCCACTGTACCGGTGCTTTTAACAAAGCCACATTGGCTTAAACCAGTTGAGATATCAAGTTGAAATTGGGGCTTTTTCTTAGTCTCTAATGACTTTACCTATGACCCAAATTTATAAAATCTTAGATGGTGAGGTTAAAAAGTGTATCGGTTTGACGTGGAATGACTCATATTTAGTTTCCGCTGATATAATATTATCTTATTAGAATTCAAGTTTATTATTTTTAACAACATTCAGACTTTTTCCTCACTCACATTCACAAAGTCTTTTCCGCGAAGGCCAATTAAGACCAACTTAGGCCATTTAAGACTTTTAACGATACTCATATTTATAATATATATTTATAATATACTAGTCGCAAAGCCCGCCTTCGGCGGGCTTTCCGCCTAGCCAGGGGGCTGCGCCCCTGGACCCCTGCTCGCCTTTGGCGAGCAAGTTTATTCCCGATTTGGGATATTTCTTGTTGCAATGCAAGTGTTAAGATGTTAAGGAAGTATCTTATATTCAAGCGACACATGAAACCACTTTGACCGATTGGGCACAGCACAAAAGGGTCTCTTTATGACTGTTTAAAGGGTCAGTCACCTGCTTCCTCTCTTCGTTTTCCAACTGCTGCTAGCCCCCACCCCCAGCCCATAGTCAGGTAGGAAGCTGGTTCTCAGAGCATAAAGGACGCTCTCTAATTTCTAGCCAACTTGTTGATTTTGTGTTCCCATATTGAAGAAATTAGATTATAATTAATTTTCCAAAATATTGAAGAGATTCAAATTATTACTACGTTACTCCCTGGTCCATGTACTATATATGTACTTAATTTCAAATGGATTCATTGAAAATTGTGGATTTCTATAGAACATATACATACATATTTACATACATACATACATTTTTCCCATTTCATTTTTATATATATAGATAGATAGATAGATATATAGATATATAGACGCTCTCAGTAGAAAAGTGCTAAGTAAAAAATTACTATCAATATAATCAGTTTCTCTATATATATTACATATAGTTAAGAGAAAGTAAAAATGAATAAAAATAAATGAATGAAATTAGAAGCCTAATTTTGTCAGCCTTGTTTCTAGTCAATTCCAATCTTCCTTTGTAACCATGACCTCCCATGATTGGAACAAGCTCCCCGCGTCTGTCTTTCTCAAAACCTATAATCTTCAGACTTTCAAGTCGAATCCCTTCAGGAAATTTCTCAGTTCCCGCAGTTGAGTTCCCCTAGTATGCTTCTCCTTTTTTCTTTTTTAATATAATCTTCCTGGCTGCATGTGACCATTGGTCATAGGCATTTGGGTCAATTAGACACACGAGAGGTACACAAAACTACTTATTTTATTATCTATTGATATATATAAGAGGTATAATTGTATGCTTACCTAACGACAATTGCAGAGGAGAGATTTCTTGAGCTGCTCCTTCCCAGCCAGCTGGCCCACACCTCTCGGCAGCTCCCGGAATAACAAAGTCGAGGACATCCCCATTTCAAGCACTTGGAAGGGACTTCGGCTGATGACTTGATTATTTGTGAAAAGTTGTAGTCGAAATCGAAATTACAGATCCGTAATTGTCAGGTTATCCGGCTTAGCCTCTTGCCTCCTCGACAATCAGAGAGAATATTTATTCAAACTGGTTGTAATCAGGATAGAAATCTGTAATAAGAGAAAAATTATAATTAATTTGAGAGAATAGAAATAATTACAAATAAAATATATAGCATTTATATATCATGTGTTGGTCCATGAGGTAATTATGAAAAACATATAACCAAGTATTTATTAATTTAAATAAGCCCGGCATGGGCGGTACCTACATTTTTCGCTTATTTAAATTAATAAATACTTGGTTATATGTTTTTCAAAATATATAGCTGATGAATGGATGAATCAGTTTTAATTTGGACTCATAATCAGTTAAATTTTATTTTTATCGACAGGATGTATTTTGGAGGACATTCTGAAAAAAAAATGTAATTATTAAAATAGCAAAGATGCGAGATAAGATTGGGCAAAAAAATTCTATCTTTTTGAAACAAATAAATGGGATTTGCTGGCTGTGAATGTATTAGATATTGATAGGGCAGGTTCATGCTTCTCGTTTCGAGATATTTTTAATGTCTCGAAAAGTCTCCGGAGTCGAGAAGCTTATAAAATCTTTTTATTTGGCTGAACCTGCCTTATGAAAATCTTTTTGAATCCAAGCTCTACCTAGTTAATATGTAAATATTAAATTTAGGGAATTAATATACAGATCTAAATTCTTATTTTAGTTTTTTTTTTTATATATGAAATTTTGCTTAAAAGATCCCTAAAAACCTAAGTAAAAAAAAATTAAACTATCAATATACATGTAGGCCTACAAATACACTTGTGAGCAAAAAAATGAACTTACCCCTCTTGCAGGGCTGACCAAATATCTTTCCTATTAAATTTTTTTTTTTTAATAAATTTGATTTACATAATATGGAATTTAATCTTACAAAGAGTACCTTTATTTTATTAAAATTTATTTAATTAAAAATTTATTTCGTATAAAAAAGAAATTAATTGAATCTGTACACATTCTATCAAGCATATATTGTCCTGTCTTTAAAAAAAGGATTTATCCAAAAATTTCTTATCCAGCGCCTATCTGCAGTTGTCAAAACACATTTACGGTAATTCCATATATTGAAGGGTCATTTAAATGTATATCACAGCCGCTAAATTTGTTCAACATGGACTCATTCAACGTAATGTTGCTCGCCAGCTGAATTTGAGTCACTCCCCTGTGTCGAAAGTGTACATAGATATTGAATGAATGGCGATTTGATACGGAGACCACGATGGACGGCATCGGTCTTCCTAAGAGAGGTATGACCGATTTATTGTGTCCTTTTCTCACAAGAATCGCCATTTGAGTTAAATAGACATCCAGCCAGCATTAGCTGAGAAAAGTTTGTGGCGTTGCATTAAGTGAATGGACATTTAGAAGACGACTTAAGCAAAGTAAACTTAGTCCAAAACGGCCGGCTACTGGCCCTAAACTAACGGCATGCCACCGCCAAGCGCGACTTCAATTTGTTCATGAACACCACTTTTGGTACAGTGATGAATGGAGGCAAGGTCTGCTCACTGGCGAGTTTAGATTAGGTTTGCATGGCAGCCACAGAAGAAGATGAGTCTACAGGATACCTGGGAAATGATTTTCACAGTGCTGTATCGTCAAAAAAGTCGTCTAAGGCTGCACGATGCACTGGCCTGCGCTCAGTCTAGACATGAAACCCATTGAATATTTGTAGAACAAGCTCAAATGAAGGATACGAACCAGGAATTTAGTAATTTTCAGTGTTAAGGAACGCAAAGCGGTTCTATTTGAGAAATGGGAAACGATTCCTCAAAATCAGGTCAAATGAAGTCAATGAGGAATCGCTTACAAGTCGTCATCAGTGCTAGGGAAGATAATATCAATTATTAAATAAATAAAAGTTATGAAAAATTTTATGAATTTTTGTTTTACTTTGAAAAGTAAGTAAGCTTCAGATTCTGATCATTAATTTTCATTTTTTTCCACATTATAAATTGTATTATCGAAATTACTTAAATGATTTTAATAAAAAAGCTACTGTTTGAAAGATTAGATTCCATACTTTGTAAATAAAATTTATTAAAAACAAATAATAGTTAATAGCAAAGATATTTGATAAGAAAACTCGGTAAGAGGGTTGAGTCGATTTTTTTGCTCGCAAGTATATATATATATATATATATATCAATAGTCTCTCGATTTTAGGTATTTTAATGTCTGACTATCGATTTATCCAGTTTAAATTTTATTACTTTAAAAACTTTATTTGAATATAGAAATATATTGAATAGAAAGATTAGAAATGTTTTGTTTCAATGATTTACTACAAACAATAATTTAAATTAGCAACTTTAAACAACCAGTTCGCGAAAAGAATTTCTTCTTTGTCAATAGATTTATCACATTAAATTTTGTTAAATTGTTGTAATTAGTTCGAATTCTCATTTGATATTGTCTATTAAAAATGTTTTAAAGAAAAATAAATTCGTCTGGTGTTTTCATATTTTCATGTCTGTCTGTCAATTTGTTAAGCCTTACCTTTTTTAATGATATTTGATCACTCGGTATTCTGTTTAAACATCTGATGTCAGCCTTTTTTTCTCTTATTTTTTTCTTTTGAAGAATCCATTTCCTTTTAGTTATATAAGAATCATTAGAAATAAAAAGTGGGAAATTATAAGATGTATATATATTGATGGATGTGTTCACTCTTAGCTCCAAGCATCTCAGTAGAAAATAAAGGTTCTTTGGTTCAAATCATATCTAAAATTAAAAATAAATCAAAATTATTAACTTAAATATAAAATGATTTTAAATAATCAGTGAAACAAGTTCAATTAAAAATAAAAAAAAGGTATGCCCTCAATGAATTTGACATATTCTTCAATAATATTAAAAATTCATTAAATAACAAACTCCGTATAATGAAAATCCAAAATATACTTTAAAACATAATTATATATATTGTTATTAATATTAAGATACCGGTAATATGAAATTCCATATAAATAAAAGGAATTCAATTCATTTCAAAGTGGAATCAAAGCAAATTGTAAATGAATTAGTAAAACGAAGTTAATTGAATTTTGTTCATTTAAATAATTTGAAGGAAATTTAAAAATATTTATAGAGGTAATAAATTAATAATTTGACGATATATAAACAGGTAGGATCTAATAAGTGAAAATAAAAATTGACAAATAGTGAGTGATAGGTTAACCTGTTCAATCATGAATTGTGAATATTTCTATTATTTTATCTAAAGAATTTATTGAAAATATTAATAATAAAGTAGTGAAATAATTATTTAAATGAATCACTGACCTTAAAAATAAGTAATAAATAGATGTGTTGAAATAAATGAATTCGATGTTGTATTTTTTACTTTTTATTGGCGGGTTCAATGAACATGAGACGTGGACGTCGTCAACCTGCACGAGACTAACATAGTCAAAGATTTATTTAAATAAAACTTTTAACAATTTTATTATCATTTCTATATTATCTTAAATATTTTTTATTAATTTTTAAAAAATAAGCTAATTATTTAGGAATTTAATGAAAAATAAAAAATATTTATTTGGGATCTAATTCAATCATGGAGGTTGCCACCCAGATTTAAATGAATCATAGAGAATAACAAATTTGCTTTTTTATATTATTAATTTTTTTGATATATGAATCTTTTAATAAAATTATGATAAGCCTACTAATGGAAAAATGAAAAGAATTTTCATCAAATTATTGAGGGGGTAATAATGTAAAACAAATGGTCAATAAGGGAAAAAAATTTTACTTACATATGGTTGTTTGATTCTTGAGGGCCCCGTCTCCTTAGCCAAGACAATCTATCTCTTTACATGTCCAATGCAGGATAAATTTGCACTATTGTCTTGCCAAATTCGTTACAGGCCTGCAGCCCATTTCAGATTAGTAGCCACTCTTTTCTTCCTCATCAGATGTCCTCCACACTGAAAAAAAAAAAAAATTAAAATAGAATTTAATAAATTGGGATTTTTGCACCCGTGTCTTGTTAAATTCGTTACAGGCAAACAGCCCTTCATCATATTAATAGCCTCAATCACTTCAATCACTATCAATGTAATCAGTTTCTCTATATATATATATTACATATAGTCAGGGATGGGCAAGTTACTCGATTTTGAGTAACGAGATACAAAATACCAATTACTTGAGATTTTTGTAACGAAATACAAGATACCAATTACTCACGGGTTTGTGTAACGAGATACAAGATACCAAATACGTATTTCAAATACATTGAAAATACCAATTACAAACAAATTTTTCCTTGATTTTAAAAAGTTTTTGGTGGGGTAATTCTGGAACTAGAGCCCTGCACTGGTACCCGTGGCCCGTTACCCGCCCGGCCGGGGCTTTGGAGGGCATGAAAAAATTACGGGCGGGTAGCAAGTCTAAATAAACTGGTTCGGGCGGACGGACATGCAAATGAAATTTTATTTAAAAATTGCTAGACATTCGTTCATTCATTCACTAAATCTCGGGCGGGTATGGGCGGGTTTGAAAAATTCCGGGCGGGCCTGAAGAATGATAAAAAATTACAGGCCGGGTACGGGCGGGAAGTCAAAAAAATACGGACACGGGCGGTCTGGGCCAAAAAAATCGGCTCGTGCAGGGCTCTATCTGGAACCCTAAATAAATTTAGTTTAGGAAAGTGGCAGCTAAACTTATATTGGAGAATACCTTTGGAAAATCGAAAACAATAAAATTAATCATGACACTAAAAAAATTTATTTATAAAAATATGAAAAGGTTTCAAAAAACCAAGTTTTCAAAAGTTTTGTCGGGTAATCTGTAATTTGATGGAGAATGAATAAACCCGCAAATGAAAACAATCTTTTAACTGGGGCAGAAGAACAAACATTTAGTCGTTGAGAGCTGGTTGAAAGAAGAAAGTAAAAAAGTTTTTTAACAAAGAGTGAAAATTTGGCGGATTGATTGACTTCTCGTTACTGGTTTTTACTAAGATTCGAAGCAGAGAACCCACACGACGATTACATACAGTAATATTAAATAAATTAAAACGATTTCAGTTCCCTCTCCAAGACTTTTATACGGCGGCAAATTAAAAAAAAAGTATTTAGTATCTCGAATTTCAGATACCAATTACTAAAAAATGTAACGAAATACAGAATACCAATTACTTTGCCAATGCTGTAACGAGTTAAAGATACCAATTAATATTGTATTTGGTATCTTGTATTTCAAATAATTAACTGATTAACCATCCTGCATATAGTTAAGAGAAAGTAAAAATGAATAAAATGAAATTAGAAGCCTACTACTTCCAAGTGACGTATTTACCCCAAAAGTTGATAGAACTCTACAATTTTAGTGGAGGAGCATATACCAAATTTCATCCATCTAGCTGCTTTGGTTTTTAAGAAATCGTGTTCACACACCCACACACACACACACAACACACACACACGCACACACAGGCAATGCCAAAAATGGTATTTTTGGACTCAGGGAGGTCTAAAACGTGGAGAAACATCAAAATCTCGAAGTCGAATTTTTTTACGATTACAATACTTTCTCTATACGAGAAAGTAAAAATACATAGTATCGCTGGCTACCGGGGGACCTTCCACACGCTGATTGCCGGGGCAGTGGCGTAGTTAGGAGGGGGGGGAGAGCAAGGGACGTGATGTCCCCCCTTGCGCTACTCACAAAGGGGCACCAAATGGTCCACAAAACAAAAAATTTTGCTGGATAATTTTTATAATTTTTATAATTGATTTCTGGAAAATATATTTTAAATTTAGTGCCAGTGTAATATAATAATTTTGTATATTTTACATATAAATATATTTACTTTCTCTACCCTATATATGATAGAGAAAGTATTGCGATCATGTCAAAAATTCGATGTCGAGATTTTGATGGATATACATATTTTGAGGTTCTCTGAGTCCAAAAAAGTGGGTCCCGCAAATTGGTCTCTGTGTGTTTGTATGTCTGCCTGTGTAGACATTTTTAAGCATGAAAGAAATGAGCTTCGAGGTTGAAATTTTATATTTGAGTTCGGCACCTTCCTTCCTAAATCGTGAAAATCAGCTATTAATCAAAATAGGCCGAACTGGTACTTTACTGATGTACTTTTTCAGTTTATTTTCTCAAAATTCGCTCCAACGATTTTGTTTAAAATACATTTAAATCAACTATTTTTTATATGCCATTTAAAAAGTATATCAGTAAAAATTTTCGAGAAAATTGTTTGAAGTAGGCCTACACTTTACTGATGTATTTCAGATTTTTCAAATTCATTTTCGGGCTCTTTCTTCCATAGAGCCAATGTTAAATTCCTATGGGGAATTGCATGTTAATTTCGATTCAAAAGGGGGTCCCCTTTAAAAAAATTTTTTTTTCCAATTCTTATAAAATTTGTATTTATTTAGGATTCTCTATTGTGATTAAAATATCCAAATATGAGATCAAAATTTTGGAAAAATAACCAGAGTTTAGTATAAGGGTATTTTATGGCTGGTGGAATTTGTATCAGGTTTGACCAAAGCCGAAACGTCAGCTGATAAAATATATGGTATGTTTAAAGAAAAAATTCTGGCTGCGTTTTCTTCTAACTTTCATTTAAAACCATAGTTGCTATGGGAAACTAAATATATCTCGACACAAAAAATCTGGTGTGACAAGCACGGTGCACAACTTTCTTTCACCGAAGATTAAGGGTAAAGTTGTGTGCTTTGCGCCAGTCACACCAGATTTTTTATTTTATATTTCTATACAATAGAAAATAAAATAAATATTAGGTGAACTGACGAATGATGGTAGAAAGGAAAATAGACTGACGGGATGTGTATAAATATATAAAGCTTCAGCTCGGGTAACTCGTGGTCGCTATCCACGTACTCAAGAGAGCCCCTGAGTGGAAAAAATAAACTTTATTTTCAGAATTTTTTTATGTGGTAACTCCTAGTACAAAACAGATTCATTCATTTGTGATCGACATTAGGATAATTAACATGTTTAGGGCATGTTTAATAAAATAAGACCAGATTTATTGAGTCGTTTGATAGTTACATTTTTTTAATTTCTCGTGTTTTATTTATACTGTAATTACAAAAAATCATTATATCGTTTAGGACACGAATTCAATGACCTATGAAACGTTTTATTCTTCTATCTTGGTCTTATCCATATGTGGGGTCGGCAAAATTAATTTATAAATAAATGAGATCGAGAGAAAAGCAAGCCGTCTCACGGCCTGAAAGGGAAAACCAGCATTAGCTAGGTATTAGGTTATCTCGTGGTCGCATTCGCATTCCACTTGAAGTGAGATCCTGAGTGAACCTATCAAACGTTTTACTAATATCTTGTAATTATAAATAAATAAATATAACACGAGAAAAAACTGAAAAAGTTTATATTCTGTGAATAAATTAATTTCAAAAGATCAGCAGTCAGGTGAATTTTTCCCTGCGATGTTAATTAAATTCAAAAGTATTTCTCCAGAAGATTTTTTCAGGAGGGGGAGGGGATAGGGTTGATTTGGATAATGATAACCCCCCCCCCCCCCCCCCCACACACACAATAATTTTAAACAATATAAAAAAATATTGGCTATTTTATAATAACTATAGTTGCCCTCGGGGGATGGCGTAGGGGGTGGCGTGCTAACCCTCTTAACCAAACCGCCGGGGGTTCCACCCCAGGCAGTCTGTTTTTTTTTTTATAACAAAATACAAAAAAAAAAAAATAAAAAAAAATGCCCCTAAATTTTTAATTATTTTTATAAAAAAAAGGTTTATCGCTAAAGGGGGGGGGGGGGGGGGGGAAGAGGGGGGGGGGGGGGGGGGGGGGGGGGGGGGGAGGGGGAGAGAGAAAAAAAATAAAAAAAAAAAAAAATAACTATAGTTAAACACCATTTAAAATTTTCTCTATCTATACACATGTGTAATTATATTTATTTATTATTTATTTCGGGGGCGAGGGGAGGTTTGGGCACATCACATATTCTCCATGGTTAAGGTCCTGCTCAAAAAAATTTCCTAGTTTTTAAGATCTCTCTGTTTCTTCGATATTCGATTCTTAAAGACATGGCAAGCTCAATTATAAAAACAGTACCTGCAATTAATTCCCCAAGTGCTAAAACTATAAATGCTACTTTCAGATCATCCATCGTGAAAATTCTTAATTCATCTTGTTTTCTTTCCCTGATTAGAATCTTCATCAAATTTTTCCATTCATAGCTATAATCTAGCCACTGTGCAATTCCGCTCTGGTAAAATTGAGAGATACAGAATGTAATAACGAAATCAAATGGGATTCCTATATCCATACCAGTGAAAAACATAGGAAATGTTCCAAGCCTCTCGGACATCACATGAATAGTGTTTTTGTATTTCGGAATCTTATTGATAAATTTTCGTGCTGAATCGCAAGGCATTATCAGAGCGAGATTTGGAGCATTATAGACATCATTTATAGTTATGTTTGTTATGTGTTGTTGTTTATTATTTTTGATTATTAATTTCAGTTGGCCTATCATCGATTTCAGTAAAGGATCAGCTTCAAAAGGAGGATATCGCCCAAAAAGCATCATACAAATCAGAGATGTTTCGCATAATATTCTATGATTTGAAGCTTTTAATTGTTTAATAGAATCAATAGGAGGATAATAACCAGGAACCTGAAGAAGAGAGAAGAGCCTAGATTGAAGTCCACATGATATTACCGTTGATACAAGCATGATTCCTAGGACAAATATTCTTAATGAGAAACGATTGACATTGAAGATCCAGCCACTGGGTAGGGTGAAGTATAAACCCAGAACTCTGCTGAAACTCTGGAGAAAGGTGACTTTTCTTTGAATCAAATGCCAAAAAATGGCACAAAAGAGGGAAGTTAGGAGGATCGTGATCCAAACGGCGAATTCGAAACTCCTGGTCAAAGCTTGCCAAGGTTCGTAAGGCTTTCCGTTTTGCACGACAACGCACATAGAGACCATATTATAAGCTTCGATGAATTCCTCGATTATCAAAGGTTCGTTTGAGATCAAAATAAGATGAGCCTGCATGTGAACAGAGAAATTTATTCGTATGGCGTTCAACTTTTTAAAAATCGAATCGCTTAAAGCTTCGCTTTTTCCATCTAATTTTCCGGACTGATTATAAAACTGTCCGGGATTTGTACTGAACGCTATTGAGTCTCCATGGAAATTGGGTTTTAGATTAAAATAGGCATATTTGACGTGACGAATTAGTTTCGGTTGGATTTCTTCCCAAGGTTCCTTCACCCAAAGTGAAAATTGAATCGGACACCATTCATTATATTCCATAAGGAAAAGTGTCCGAAATGTAAACCAGAAAATGAAATTTGGCAATTTAAAAAGAATATGTACAGTCATTTTGCGACTAGTCACACAATCAAATTTTCTCAAATCATAATAAACCAGGAGATTATCTTGACAATCAAATTGAAAACGAATAATCTGTTCAGCGAATCCTAAAGTAACTATATTAATCCCTTTTCTTTTTACAAAAGATTTTGATATTGCTTTTAAAGGTTTGGTAATCAAATAAGTTCCGTTGAATTTAAGATTTAATTCTTGAGCGAGATCGTCGAGATGCTCGTATTGTCTTCCCACTAGATTCAATAAAAACGTCTCCTTGTTCAGATTAAAAAAATGAGAGATTTGTTGCATTAAGATATTGTAATTCCACTTCTCATCTGGTAAAATTTCTGAAATATCTTGAGCGACAATTTTCATAGTCAACAAACCAAAAATCGAGAATATTTTTATAAATTCCATTTCTTCGTGTTTCTCAATAAACTAAATATTCTTCGGGGTTGGATATTAAATATATTATTTTCTTGATAAAAATCTTTTTTATAAAATAAACAAAAATAATTACACCTATTCATTTTGTTCGAAATAAAGATTAAGGAGATAAAACGATTATTTGTTTATGTATATAGTCCTATATAAATTTATATTATTATTTCTAGACAATTACAGTTTTTTTAATTAAATATAAAAAAAGAATAAAATTTTCTTCTACAGTATATTATTTGCACTAATGAACATCGCGGTCCTGTATCTGATTTATTTTGAGACATGCAAGGTCATCGAGTGGGGTAGACGGAGTCCAAACTTTGAAGTCTGGTCATTGCTCTCCATTTATACAAAGAATTATTTTAAAAAATTAGTACTATTTTCATAATTACTAAAATCTGACAAAAGCAGTTTATTATTATTATTATATAATAATGTTGATTTAGAGGGAAATCTAAACACGTTTGCCTTGGAGATTTGCTGCCCCCTTCGAAATACGTCACACGAGTCTGTTGATCGTTAAATTATTTAATAGAAACTATTTATTTAATAGACTCTAACAAAGATAATTATATTAAAGATTTTTAAATATATATTACGATGTAAATATTAAACGTCAATGATACTAATTTTAGAAGTAAATTAAATCTTGAATAACAAAAAAAGAGATAATAAAGATTTGATAAAATGACATCAATATTTTTTTATAGAAATGTACCAAAAGGTGATCAAAATATGTATCCCTGAAGGTTGTCAAATAGACGGGAATACGAAATAGATAGTAGGCTTATTAATAAAAAACTAGCCGCGGCGCCCACCTTCGGCGGGCTTCGCGCCTAGCCGGGGAGTTTCCCCCCTGGACCCCCCGCCAGCTGGCTCGGGCCCGCCTGCCTCGCCTTTTTTTTTTTTTTTTTTTGAAATAAAAACACACACTTTTTTCCCATTCACACTCTCATACACACAGTCTTTTCGGAATCTTAGCCCATATAAGAATTTATACGATAACCATTATTATGAATATCTTCTTCTTCTTTATATATATAATTCTTCTGTACGTGTGTATGTGACTGAACTCCTCCTAAACGACTGAACCGATTTTGATGAAATTTTCTGTGTATGTTTGTGAGAATCCCGGACAGGTTTTGTTTCACAAATAACAATAAGTTAATGAGTAATTAACCGTTAAAATAAGAAAAAAATAAAAATTAGGAGAAATGGTTGCCATGGTAACAAAATATAAATATTTACCCATGTTTACGATTTTTTATTTATTTACATTTTGAATTCTAAAATATCGGCGTAAATTTTTTGTCTGTGTACCGGGAGAGTCCCGGAAAGGATATGATTCACAAAAAATGTTAAGTTCATGAATAATTAACCGTTATAATAAACTCTATATATAAAAATGAATTGGGAAAAATGTTTGTATGTACCGGTATGTATATATGTCTATGTTTTATAGAAATCCACAATTTTCAATGAAGGCGAGCAAGGGGGGTCCAGGGGCGCAGCCCCCTGGCTAGCGTAAAGCCCCGCCGAAGGCGGGGCTGCGTCTAGTATATATATATATTGGGGTCCAGGCATTCTTATTTAAGCCATTTGGTATCCAAAAGGCTTAAATAAAATCATCGGACTGCCTGGGACACTTGGTATAAAAGGCAGGCGCGCTACCAACTACGTCAAGCCCGTGGGCCTCGCGTTTTCTTAATTATGAAAAAAATTATCGATACCATTATAGGAATTTTGGGATGAAAATAATTTTCCTGTAATTCCTAGAAGGTCCTCTTTATGCATATAAAATATCAATTCAAAATTCCAACGGAAAGTTGGCTAAATAGAGCGAGACAGACAGACGGACGGACAGACAGACTGACATTAGCGAACTATATATGGGTGATTCTTTTACAAACCGAACACTTTCTGACCGACATGTTTTTGATTTGGATGAAATTTTTTTTACGGGTTCTATAACGAAAAAAAAGATAGCCATCCGCGAGGATTTTCTTTTTCTTTAATATTTTGGGAAATATCGAGGGTCGAAAATGTGAAAATTTGATGATTTTCTGCTTAGACGCTCACTTTAAAAATTCATAACTCTGGTTCTATTTGAGCTAGAAAAAAACTTTTTTTACCATTTTAAAGCTAAAAGAGTGAACTTTAAGAAAAAAAATTGTTCCACCAAAATTTATTAAAGATTTCACATTGTTATCAACAATTGAAATCTTAAAATCGATTTTTAACAATGGGGCCCCAACTGTATTGCATTTTTATTATAACCATCGCATTCTACGTCGAATTTTATACCGATAACGGTTTTTAATCGATGGAGAATCAATTAGTACTATTGAAAAAAATCCCGCCAAGTGCTCTCATGCGGTAAAATGACGTCATATCAAAAATAAGAAAAAAAAAGTCCGGAGGTATTGAACCACTCTTTCCAAAACTATATTTAGATTTAATGTAGCTTTTATGGTCAAGTAGCTATCCGTTGCACAAGTAGGGCTATTTTTCGATATTTTTTTGCCTAAAAAATGATGTTTTTCGAGAAAAAACTAATTTTGGAGTTAATTACTCGGGGTTTTTTTACTTATTCTATTAGAGGTTTTCTTTCTGCACCAAATGACATCCCATTTAGTCTGATCTGATTAGCCGTTCGGAATCTACAGGGGTTTAAACTTTCAAATTAGAATTTACCGCAGCACGGTAAAATAAAATGGTAGGAAAAAAATAAATGGTGAAATCTTTAGCTGAAAACTCATTCTTTCTAACCGTATATTTCCCATAATTATACCTCTTAAGACAGAAGAGTTATTCAAGCCGATAAACTTTTTCGTGCAAAGATTTTTTTTCTTGCCCTAGAGCATGGACGAAAAAGTTTATCGGCTTGAATAACTCCTCTGTCTTAAGAGGTCTAATTATGGGAAATATACGGTTAGAAAGAATGAGTTTTCAGCTAAAGATTTCACCATTTATTTTTTTCCTACCATTTTATTTTACCGTGCTGCGGTAAATTCTAATTTGAAAGTTTAAACCCCTGTAGATTCCGAACGGCTAATCAGATCAGACTAAATGGGATGTCATTTGGTGCAGAAAGAAAACCTCTAATAGAATAAGTAAAAAAACCCCGAGTAATTAACTCCAAAATTAGTTTTTTTCTCGAAAAACATCATTTTTTAGGCAAAAAAATATCGAAAAATAGCCCTACTTGTGCAACGCCTAGCTACTTGACCATAAAAGCTACATTAAATCTAAATATAGTTTTGGAAAGAGTGGTTCAATACCTCCGGACTTTTTTTTCTTATTTTTGATATGACGTCATTTTACCGCATGAGAGCACTTGGCGGGATTTTTTTTCAATAGTACTAATTGATTCTCCATCGATTAAAAAACCGTTATCGGTATAAAATTCGACGTAGAATGCGATGGTTATAATAAAAATGCAATACAGTTGGGGCCCCATTGTTAAAAATCGATTTTAAGATTTCAATTGTTGATAACAATGTGAAATCTTTAATAAATTTTGGTGGAACAATTTTTTTCTTAAAGTTCACTCTTTTAGCTTTAAAATGGTAAAAAAAGTTTTTTTCTAGCTCAAATAGAACCAGAGTTATGAATTTTTAAAAGTGAGCGTCTAAGCAGAAAATCATCAAATTTTCACATTTTCGACCCTCGATATTTCCCAAAATATTAAAGAAAAAGAAAATCCTCGCGGATGGCTATCTTTTTTTTCGTTATAGAACCCGTAAAAAAAATTTCATCCAAATCAAAAACATGTCGGTCAGAAAGTGTTCGGTTTGTAAAAGAATCACCCATATATATATATATGATGATGATGAAAATAAAAGGCTTTGAACTATTTAAACATCTTTTGTTTAAAATTTTTTTTATTTGAATTATAAAAAAATTTTTAAACAAAAGTTGAAATCTTTTTTTTTTCTCTTTACTAGGGGAATAGGAGATAAAATCCCTGATTGTTGGAAGAGTTAGAGATAATTTTTTCAAAGGTTTATTTATTTGATCAATTACAAATAATAAGAGGAAGAAAATAATTTTGAAGCCTGCTCTATTAGGCAACCAGCAGAGAGGCAGAAGCCTGGGGGAAATCTATCGGACGCAGAGCAGGGGAACTCAAGGATCAAACGATCTCTTTCTTATTATTGCATTTATTAATAATATAATATAGATGATGCTTTTGTATACGTATTTCAACACTCACTTGTCTGTGTCAAAAATATAACTAATACTGTATTTGTTGGTTAATTTTTAATTAATTTTAATGTTCAACTAGAAGCAACGGTTACAAGTTTAAATTTAATATTTCATGTACTTTCCATCGCTTATTTCCCTATCGCCGAAATTAATTTACCTCAAATACAAAATGCCTTCAAGCAGCCTAAGGAGTGGGGGCATCCAGGGGGAGGTTAATCGGTTGCTTATGTCAGCAGTTTAAAACGAAAAAAAAAATATAATGCTTATATAATCAAGGACAGGGAGGGGGTTAAATTTGGTTATAATTGCTGACAACGGGATGGGGGTCCAAAACAATTAAAAATTTGCTTACGTAATGGAGGCCCCTATTAATAAAATTAACAAAAGTAGAATATCAATTTGGAAAAGATAATAATGCTGTCTGGATGCGTGTTCGTATTTTTTCATACCCTGGAATAATATTTAATTTCGGCCACTTATCTTGCTCCACTCGTAAATAAAAGTAAAATAATGTCTATAGATCACGAAGAAATTGATATAAGTAACACTTATTATATTTCGTAAATATTTTAGACAATTTGACTTTCAGTCATTTTGGATATTTCGAAAAATTTCTTAAAATTCTCAGCAATCCTCATTAATGAAGTTTAATAAGAGTAATAAGTGATGGAGCAGGCAGTCAGAAAATAAACCTCTACGAAACGAAACTCAAGAGTAGTGGAGACAGTTTCCTCTCCACTACTATTTCCCTCACTTCTTGTTGAAATACAACATCCATTCCACAAATTGTTGTTTAATAAGATCATGTAATTTAATTATGGGAGAGGCTAAAGGGGCCAGACTAGTCAAATGGGTTTAAGACCAGAAGAGCACTTTTTACTTTTTCTTACTTATTATATAGGTAATATATCTATATATATTACCTATAGAGAGAGAGTATTGGATTAATGTCAAAAATTCGATGCCGAGACTTTGACAGAAATACATGTTTTGAGGTCCCCTGAGCCCAAAAAAGGGGTTTTCGCAGCATGCTCTACCTGTTGTGTGTGTGGGTGATTTAAGGCAAAAAGGAAATGAGCTACGAGCGTGAAATTTTATATTTAAGTGAGGTACCCTCCCCTGACAGTTAAAATAAGCTTTTGAACAAAATGGTCCAAAAAGTACTTGTACTTTACGGAAGTACTTTTTTAGTTTTTTCCGAATTTCTCAAAATTCGCTTGATTGATTTTGATTAAAATTCATAAATCAACTATTTTTTTAGATGTTCTTTAAAAAATATGTTAATAAGTTTTTTCCTAAAACGTGTCTGAAGTACACTTTACTGATGTAGTATTTCAGATTTTTCCTTTCTATTTTTACTTTCTATATATGTTAATATATACATATATATATATATATATATATATATGTATATAGAGAGAGAGAGAGAGAGAGAAAGTATTGGATTCATGTCAAAAATTCGATGTCGAGATTTTGATGGATATACACGTTTTGAGGTCCACTGAATCCAAAAAAGTGGTTTTTGGAACATGGTCTGTCTGTATGTGTGTGTGTGTGTGTTCAATTTTAAGCATGAAGGAATTGAGCTAGGAGGTTGAAATTCTATATTTAAGTTTTGTACCCTCCTGGACCGTGAAAATAAGCTTTTAATCAAAATCGGCCAAAGAGTACTAGAACTTTATACTTTACTGATGTACTTTTTCAGTTTTTTTTTATTTTCTCAAAATTAGCTACAATGATTTTTTTTTTTAAATTGATAAATCAATTATTTTTTAGATGCTCTTTAAAATGTATATTCTCATTTTGCCATTGAAATCTTCTGAAGACCACTTTACTCTTGTACTTCATAGAAAAGATAGGAGAAATAACAAAATATAAATATTTTGCCATATATCTTGAAAATCGAATGAACCATACAGAAGAAACTAAATACATGTCGACACAAAAATCTGGTGTGACAAGCACAGAAGACAACTTTCGATTACCTTAGGTAAGACAAAGTTGTGTGCTATGCGCCAGTTACTCCAGATTTTTTCCAATGGAAGCATTCGTAGCTCAGCTAAGAAACGCAAGTGTTCAGTTTAGAACTAAGGTGCTATAAGAAACAGTATTTAACTGTATATCTCGACACAACTGGTGTGAGACAGCACAGTACACAACTTTCTATTAACGAAAATAAAGGTTAAGCCACACCAGATTTTCTAAAACGAAAATTTTATATAATAAAATATTTGATCTTGGAATAGTCAACTTTTAATAAATCATTAATTATTATTCAATATTATTCGAGGAATCCCCTGCTGCCTTGGGCACCTGACGTCCATTTGAATTTTTCCTTATTATTATTTATCATTATATAAAGGAGAAATTATAACTTAAAGGGAAAATAGATATATTTTTTTTATTGATGAAGAAGATAAAATTCAGAGTTCAAAACAAAAAAGGTCAAACTAATCATTGTTTAAAAATAATTTCTCTATATTTTTCCTTGTTTAATAATTAAACATAAATAATATGATCTGAAACATGACGATAAAAATTCTTACGCCATTATTATTATTTGTTTTTTAGTTAGAATCAGAGAGAGTAGATGTTAATAACAAATTTTTGTTTGCTTATAGAGTCGAGTTGATTTATATAGTATGCAATGAGATTAATTCATTGCATAAGATCCTAATTGGATTCTTTCTTCAACTGACCTCCAAGATTAATTCGAAAGAAAATGAAAGTGTGAAGAAAAGACAGATTATTAAAAAATTCCTTCAAGAGAAAATTGCAAAGACCTGAGAATATATCTGAACAAATGTAGAGATGGAAATACATGTATTAATAACATCAGTCTACTAAGAGCCGGTTGCTTCACTTCTAGTCAAGTAGCAAACTTATCCGAGTGATAGCAAATCATCGATATTGTAAACAATTGCTTAACCTATCAGTTAAAAAAATGAGATTTTTTTACATATAATTAAGCGCAAGACAATAAGTAATAAGAAATACTTTTGCCTTTGAAATTTTAAATTAGAGTTGTTTTAAATATATAGTAGTTGAGTTGTTGAATAGAAAGACCAAATTTTACTGAAGATAGCCACAGGTAGGTCGCGTATTCAGTGAATCTCTTCGAGTTGAATATTTATCATGGGGGTAACTGGAGAATTTGGCTGGAAGGGGGGTAGGCCCATGGGACCAGCCATCCTCTGAGGGGCCTGGAAGGCCCCATATTGTCTCAATTTTTGTTTGGGTTTCTGTCTGTCTGTCTGTGTGTGTGTGTGTGTGTGTCTGCGAACAAAATATCTCAAGAACGAAAAGAGCTAGGAGGTTGAAATTTTATATTTAAGTTATGCACCCCCATGGGACGTGACACGAAGCTTTTGAACAAAATTGGCCAAAGAGTACTAGTACTTTACTGATGTACTTTTTCAGTTTTTTTTTATTTTCTCTAAATTTGCTCCAACGATTTTTTTTTTTATTCAAAAATCAATTATTTTTTAGATGCTCTTTAAAATGTATATTCTCATTTTGTCAATGAAATCTTCTAAAGACCACTTTACTCTTGTACTCCATAGAAAAGATAGGAGAAATGGTTGCCATGGTATCAAAATATAAATATTTTCACATATAAATTTTACATCTTGAAAATCGAATGTACGCCCTCGGGGCTGGGCGTAGAGGTTAGCGTGCTAACCTCGTATACCAAACATCGCGGGTTCGGACCCCAGGTAGTCCTATGATTTTATTTAAGGCCTGGACCCTAATATAGAAAAATTCATAAATAATGGTTATCGTCAAAGTCTTATATGGCCTAAGTTGCCGAAAAGACTGTGTGCATGTGTGTGTGAATGAGAAAAAAGTGTGAATGTTAAAAAAAAAAAAAAAAAAAAAAAAAATCGAATGTACCGTACTGTCGGGAACTAAATACATGTCGACACAAAAAATCTGGTGTGACAAGTACAGAACACAACTTTCGATTACCGAAGGTAAGAGAAAGTTGTGTGCTGTGCGCCAGTCACACCAGATTTTTTTTTGTCAATTGTGCAAGTAACATTAAATATAAAATTTTTTATGACATATTTCATAAAAAATACTATTAATTATAAAATTTGAAACAATATTCCGTGCATAACTCAATTTTTAATTTTTTTTGCGTTTGACACACTAATGCATAACAGGGTCCATATCTTAAGGGGCCAGACACATTTTTTTATATCATTTAGTATCCAAATGATTTAAATAAATGCATGGGACTGCCTGGGATCCGAACCCGCGCCCCGTGGCTTCCAGACTCTCATTATTGACATTTGTTAACAACTTTAGCCGTCTCGGCCAGGGGGGGCGGGGAGGGGTTAAATCTTATTTCAATATATCATTAGCTGCAGATTTCATTTTGACTTGATAGTGACTTGTATTGTTTGATAAACTTGCACCGATGACTTCCGTCAGTTGTTCAACTTCGGGGACCATTAATCCCAAATTTGTTGTTACTTGATCGCAACAGTTGCTGATCCTCTTCGTCAATAATTTTTTTTTTTTTAAATTGAAGTCATTCATTCTGCTGCAACTTTACAAATTAGCAAAACGAAATTAGAAAAACGAAATTTTTTTCTGCTCTGCGGGAATTTTTTTTTCTTCCGTGAAAATTATTTGACCTTTTTTTAGCAAAACCTTATTTTTTCCGTCTCTTTATTTTTATTTTATTTTTTTTTTTTAGTTTTTCTAAATATCTCGCGGCACCCCTTAGCCATTCTTGCAGCACCCTTGGGTGCCGGGGCACACCGGTTAGGAACCACTGTTCTAGAGATTAAATAATTAAGGAAGTATTCTGGGATCTAGTATGTTATTAAAAAAAAAAAGTAAAAATCAATTTTATAATTATTTAAGAACGCAAATTAGCAATGTCCAAGGCATTCGCAAAAAATTCAATTGATTTTCACTTGACCTCGATCGATAGATAATCGATCTGGTCTCGATTTTCTCGTAGGATATACATACATAATATTTGAGCTCGCTTCTTGGTCATCTTCTAATTCCTAGTTGTTTTCATTCTCGTATTTAAGAGATAAAAGTTGCTTGTTTGTTTGACCGCCTTCCCCTAAATTTTATCAACTCGCCTCCTTCTCTTCTCCTTAATAGAACCACTCGGATGCATTCATAGCATTGGTGCATTTCTTTTCTATTTATAACCATTTAAAATAATATTTCCCAACTGCGATAAAATCAATCAATCAATTTGTATAGTAGAAAGTGAGTAAAAATTAATTTGTTTTTCTTTTTGATTCGTCATATTTTAAGGTGTGCGAAATCATTACTAAAAGCTGTGCAAATTCTTAATTTGCGAGCAATAGAATTTAAAAAATTGGGTCAAAATGGTAAAATTTGGGTTTACTCTTGTTTTATTTTTTTTTATTTTGCCCTCTCGGCTGCTGAGGACATTAAGGGGTATATATTTATTTTGGCTACCGAGGACGTTCAACATGTTGATTCCTCGGGGTCACCCATCCGATGTTTCAGCGGGGTAAAAAACATACATTGATCACACAGTGTTTGACTGATTGTTGTTATTATTAAATAATATTATTCATAAACAATGAAGTTTGGACTATTAAATAAATTATCTAAATTTGACATTTATCAAAACATTCTGATTGTTTATCTAAAAAACATTAATATGACACAATAAATATTTTTAATAAAAAAAAAAAAAATAATAATAACTAAGTTTTAGATCAATGAGATGAGAGAGCCGATTTAACGCAAAAGGTAGCGATAAATTCACAAATTACAGACAGATAAACTGTATGTATGAATTTATTATAATATAAAACAACCTAGTCTTAACTCGCATAACGTTTGGTCCTTATTTAATGGGAAAATTTTTATTTAATTTCACCATTCGACCTTTTGACGAGTTTTGTTGACATATTTCAGCCCTGAGGATGGTCGTATATCTGACCGAAACGTCGGTTTGAAGTGCGTAATAAAACTAGCTGCAAATGCTCTTTCTTTCATCCCTTACTACAATATAATACAAGTTCCTGGAAGGCCATAGGTTGAAATAGATTCAATTTTTATTCATTGGGCTTTGGACAATTTCATTTAGATTAATAGAGTTTCCTTGTCCAATAATTTGCCAGCCTTTTGGTGATTAATTAATTAATAAGTTTCGAGAGAATAATTTTTTTTTTTTTTTAAGTTCTCTTCTCACCATCTTCGACTGTTTTTTTTAAGGAGCTTCTACATGCCGCCATAGAGTTTATTTTAAATAAAAATGTGGAATATATTGAATAAGAAGCGATAGATTAAGAGAGGGGTAGATGAGTGAAGTGCGCAAGTCACACTTGCCTACGTATTCGTACGTTTGTGGTCTAGAACGATTTTATATTTAGGTTTATTTTAGAGATTTAGATATTTATATTAATACTAGCCGCGACGCTCGACTTGGACTGGTTTGACCCGCCTGGACCCCACTACTCGGGCCCACTTGCGGTAGGCCCTCGGCTTTTCTTAATATCTTGCAAATAAAGCATCTAGCATTTAGTCAAATGTTAATAACGTCCCCTAAAATAGTGCAAAACTCCAACGGGATGCTGGTGACGGGAAAGAAGACAAAAGGGCACTCCATAATTACATATATAGACTAGTCGTGCCGCTCGCCTTTGGCGGGCTTTTAGCTAGGGCTGCTTATATTTGCCGCAATTTTTTAGACAATTCCTTTCAGACAATTAATATAAATACATATGTGGCTCATTGAGAAATATATACAGTAGTATGGTCCTTATTTATATTATTTTAGAAATTTAATAGCAGGAATCCGTAGATCTTTTCCATTGCATTAAATTCTTTTGAACTTTGAAAATTTTCATAAAACTAAGCATTCCCTTTGTTTGACTAAATTAATTTCACATTCGAATAAAACTAGAAATTTATTATTTAAAATCTTTTATTGCTTAAAATTTCCTTAAATAATTAATTAATAGAACTAATAAGAAAAAATAGATTTTTAATAACTTAAAATATACTAATTTACTGATTGTTAGAGTTCGGATGTTCATTCATGATTTTGATTAAAAGCTTATTTTCACGACCTAGGGGGTGTCTAACTTAAATATAAAATTTCAACCTCCCAGCTCAATTCCTTCATGCTTTCAATAGAACCCAAGACAGACCAGGTCGCGAAAACCACTTTCTTGGATTCAGGGGACCTCAAAACGTGTATATCCATCAAAATCTCGACATCTAATTTTTGACATGAATTCAATATTTTCTCTCTATATATATTACATATATACGAAGAATATTACAATAAATATAAACTACATATGAGATAGATAAGATCCTTTCAATGCGCGAGTTTCTCCGGCCTCAAAGCTTGGGAGAGTATTTTCTAAGATAACATTTCGATTAACCAAACATGATTGGTAAAAAGCAAGGATAAACAACTTGACTTTTGCTATCTCGAATTTTGCTATCGAATTAACTTCATTAATTAGTAAATTATATACTAAAAGAGGACTCTTTTTAGAAATACTATTTAAATCAACGGTTTTCGATCGCGGAGCAGAAATTTTGCAGAGGTATTATTCAAAATTTTAAAATATTTTTTTTTTTTAATTCATGTTATTCTGAAGATATATCTTAAGGTTAAATGGTCAGAATCAATTTATTCGTTCAAATTGTTTAGATCATTAATAATTATATAAGTTATTTGCAATTTGTTTTAATTTATTTTATCGGACCAAAAAAAATTTCCACGGCGTTTAGCGATCCGGGAACGGGAGGACTTGAGACTGCTTTAGGGGATTCAGTTACGATATCTTTTCAAAAAATATCGTTAATTTAGAAATGAATGTGGTATGTATTAAAAAATTAGCTATTCTATAACATAAAATAATTTATGGTGTGACTGACCGCACAGCACACAACTTTCTACCTTCAGTATTCGAATGCACACCAAATTTTTTTGTGTCGAGATTATTTAGTTATCGATAAAATATGAAAATTCAAGAAACAAAATTTATAATCAGAGAAAAATATTTATATATTATAAAAATCTGGATTTGTACAACAAATGTATATACACTGGAATCCTATAACCCGATTATTCGTATATGCGGCTAATTCGTACAAATTTGCCGTACCCCAGACCAAGTGCGGATACAAAGGGGGGGGGGAGTAAAGGGTAAAGGAGGTAATTACCCCCACTGAGATTTGAGAAAAATATTTTTTTTTTTTTTTGGAAAAAAATTGTGTTTTTAATATAAAATTTTAAAAACTAATACTTAAAAATTTGATTTGTATATATATTCTGGTAAACAACTACAGAATGCACCTTTAAATTACCGATAATAAGAAAAAATTGTGTGCTGTGCGACCAGTCACACCAGATTACCCCCCCCCCACCCGAGAACCTCCTCTGGATCAGCCACTGCCCCAGAGTAATTTTATATTCCCAAGAATTTGTAATCCCGATAATTTGTACATAAACCTTCCATCCCGTGATCATACGAATAATTTACTGTATTCCCATTTTGTCTTTAAAATTGTTTGGAGCACATTTTATTCTTGGGCTTAATAGGAATGATAGAAATGATTGTCTTGGTAACAATATATTAATATAAGATTTATATTATTTAAATAGTTGTGAGATGATATCTTGTTGTCAAGGGCAAGTCGCTCCCCGCTAGCTCTAATTTATCAATAAACATTTTAAAGAACCTAAAAAAAAAAATCTGGCATGACATAACGCACAGCAGATTTGTTTGTGACAAGATATACCATATTTGGTTTCCCATAGCACCGTAGTTCCAAACTTGATTAATTGCTTTTCATAAGTAAAATATCTGGTGTGACTGGCGCACATACCTATGGTAATCGAAAGTTGTGTTCTGTGCTTGTCACACCAGATTTTTCGTGTCGACATATATTTAGTTTCCGACAGTAGGGTACAATTGAATTCAAGATGTAAAATAGCAATTGGATACCAAATGGCTTAAATAAAAATGCCTGGACCCAAATATATATAAATTCATAAATAACGGTTATCGTAAATGTCTTAAATGGCCTGAGTTGCGAAAAGACAGTGTGAATGTGAGTGTGAGTGTGAAGGAGAAAAAAGTGTGAATGTTTAAAAAAAAAAAAAAAAGATGTAAAATTTATAAATATGGGAAAATTTATATTTTGTTACCATGGCAACCATTTCTCCTATCTTTTCTATGGAGTACAAGAATAAAGTGGTCTTCAGAAGATTTCAATGACAAAATGAGAATATACATTTTAAAGAGCATCTAAAATTAATTGATTTAGGAATTTTAATCAAAATTGTTTGGGAAAATCGAAAAAAAAATGCATCAGTAAAGTACTAGTACTCTTTGGCCGATTTTGTTCAAAAGCTTCGGGTCACGTCCCATGGGGGTGCCTAACTTAAATATAAAATTTCAACTTCCTAGCTCTTTTCGTTCTTGAGATATTTTGTTCACAGAGACTCAGACACAATGACAGACCATGTCGCGAAAATCACTTTTTTGGATCCAGGGGACCTCAAAACGTGAAGATCCATCAAAATCTCGACATCGAAATTTTGACATGAATCCAATACTTTCTCTCTCTATAATTTAGCATAGGCCTATATAGAGGTAAGAGAAAGTATTAATAAAATCGATCGATTAAGTAATGGATTAAGAAAAAATTTAAATTAAAAAAATTGATAAATTAGAAAGCAAACTGATCTAGGGGGGAGCGACATGCCCTTGGCAACAAGATATCATCTCACAACTATTTAGATAATATAAATCTTATGAACTATTAATTGCTTCAGTTAAAGATAGAAAAAAAAACCAAACAAACATATCGAAAAATAAATTCTATTTCAAGCATTCGAAATGATTTATCGACCATTTTCATTATTTGAAAATAATCTGATTATTTTCCTTTTTGATTAGGCCTATTTAATTTATTTATTATTTTATACTAATTTATTTTATTTTTCTCTCCGAGAAATTTTGTAGTCTATTAATAATTTATTCAGGAAAAATTGAGAATTTCAACCCTAAGACCTGCTTAAGGTAATAGAAAACAAATAAAAAAAAAATATTCTAAAGATAAAATATTTTTTGAGTAAATACGAACGAGTACAGTATATTGAGTAAAGCAAAAAATTAATAATCGGAGACGCTAATTGAATCTAAATAAAAATAATTTGTAGATTGAATATTAGGCTGGGATGAGTAGAGTAAAGGGGTTGGAGATTTGCTGGTTATTATTCCCCAACCCCTTTAAAATTAATTTGTTATTGCAATCTAATAGAGGACGTTATGGACGTTCCTGGAAAAATACTCGGGATCCCTAATCCCCATTTGGGGAGGATCGATGAATTTTTGTAAATATAGAATTTTCCCACTGGAAAGCATTGTATTTTAACTTTCCTTATGAAAAAATAAAGTCAATTATTTATAATAATTAATTCATCAAATGTATGTTATACAGTATAATTATTTTCTTTTCCCCTTATTTAGACCTAGGTATTTATAAAACAAAATAATAGATCTATTATTTTAACAAATTCAATGATAAAATTTTTTAATATAAGACTGGAGTATTTTTTTATTGTAATAAACCAGATATGAATATTTATATTGTCTGAAAAGTTTTTGAAAGATTGCAGCATAGGATTAAAGAATGACAAGGGCCTGAAAAGCCCCCCGAAGTCGCGGCGCGCGCCTAGTATTTTAATAATTTCGAGTTCAAATTTTTTAGATTTTGATCTTTTAGAGATAAGAAAAATTTTTCAAAAAAAGAAAAAAAAATTTTAAAAAAAAAAAAAATTTTTTAGAAAAAGTCTAATTAATAACGTATTACGATCGTGTTAAAATTTCGATTACGAGATTTTAAGGGGAATACCCGTTTTGAGGCCCCCCTGAGAACAAAATAGTGAGCCGCAAAATTGACTGATAAAATATAATCTGATACCAAATGGTATAAATAAAAGCGTCTGAATCACATGAATTAAAAAGCGGTTAAAATTCTTTCGAGCCTTAGATGTCGAAAAGACTATTTAAAAAATATATTCTAATACGAATAAATAAATTTAATTAAAGTGATGGTAAAATAAATTTTTTGACTCACCAAAATGTGGCCCAAGTTGCATGCAGTACCTCGAATTGTTGAAGAACGTAAACGAAATGATTGATGAAAATAAGGATGTCATTCAAAGTCCCAGGTTACTGAAGAATCTAGAAACAAAAATAATACATTTTAGAGAGACATTTCTAAGTTGACTTCTGGGCCATAGATCAGAAGTAGAGATTTCGTCTCTTGTGCTAGGGGTCAGTCTGTCAAGAAACGATCTACCTCTATGCTACGGTCAGATTTATTAGGTAAAATTTCTTTTTTTATTGGGTAAAAACTCCATATAAAATAAGCGGGTTTCCTCGGAGTCATCAAAATTACATTTTTTTTTTTTTTTAAATTCAAACTACAATAATTGTAGATATCTTAGAATTTTAAGAATACATTTAGTTATACAGGGAGGAATAGTAATAATATTAAAACCTGTGTCATGAGAATTTAAAATAAATATTTTGATTTTTTTTCGGGAAAAGCAATCAGATTCTTTTCTGAGAAATTTAAATAAACATTTAAATAGACATATGCAATAGACCTTGTTCATGTTTTCCTCATTAAATTTAACTAATTCAAATAGAATTTGAGGGTCAATGTCTTATTGCAAAGATCCTTTTTTTATGAGCAGGCGCGCTGACAGAGAGGATAAAGAAAAAAATATTAAATTTAATGAAATGGTGGATGCAGTCCAAATTAATATAATTAAATACAAGCAACTTGTGTTTTCTTTCTTGGACAAAAAGTGACAGGTTGTCGCCTACTACCTATCACTTTTTGTCCAAGAAAAAAACACAAGTTGCTTGTATTTAAAAATATTAAAATTTAATAGGCCTAGATATACCCCAACTCTAAATTTAAAAATATTTTTTTCTTTCTGAAACGCATTTAAAATTAACTTTTATTTTGGAAGGAGGGAGGAAGGATGGGCTGTCATGGACGTCCGCAGGGGGGGAGGCAACCAGGCACTGCCCCCCCCCCCCCCCGGGAAATTAAAATGATAACTTTTCGCCCAGGCTGCTTCCCCTTTACATATACGCTCACTAACACTAATATCGCGTCCCCACCATTTCAATTGTATTAAGCTGGCGATACTACTTTGATAATCAAAGTACGTTTTTTTAAACTTATCTGTAAGTGACATGCCCCCTCTGCAAAAATCCTGCGGACGCCCTTGTGGGCTGTATTAATATATAGTCTCAATACTAGTTATAGCTCTTGACAGCCCTGCCTATGAGCCTTTTAGCTTATTTTGTCGAAGGTTAAAGGTTCTTTGTCTCCACGTACTTTTGACAACAAGGAGATCCAGAAAATAAATTGGGGCGTGGGTAATTTCATTTATTTATTGATATATAGCAGGTATATTTTTTTTTTTGTGGAAAGTAATTCTTTTTTTTACAAAATTTATAAAAATCACGAATTGATTAAAAGAAAATAAGAGATGAGATCCTAATTTTGCCATAAAATTACAAGAACAAAATTTCAGATAAATCAGAGAGACCAAAGTATATATTTTTTTTTTTTTTAAGGCACTTTTTTCTCATTCACACAGTCTTTTCGGCAACTTAGGCCATCTAAGACTTTAAACGATACTCGTATGTTTAATATATCTATTGAGGGTCCAGGCATTCTTATGACCAAAGTATAAAAGGAAAAGAATAAAACTCGGCCCTAGCTCGTAATCGCTATTCACAAGCTATGTGAGCTGCTGATCGACAAATATTTCAATTTTGATAAATATAGGGACGAGTACTTGGGCGTAACCAGGGGGGGGGGGGGGGGCCCCCCCCCCAAAAAAAAAAAAAAAAATTAAATATTTAAAAAAAAAAAAAAAAAGTAGGGGGGGGGGGGGGGGGGGGGGGGGGGGGGGAGGGGTTGGGGGTTTTTTTTTGTTTTGGACGAGTATAAAATATTATACCAAGGAAGGGTTGCAAGAGAAGAGAGTGGCAGACAATTTTTTCTTTAAATATTTTATTGGGTCGACGTTTCGGTTTTTTCAAGAGATGAGCATCAGTATCAGTATAGCTGCCTTATGCAAATTATATATATATTTCCTTGACACTTATTGGCTTCTAAAGATGGCTTCTAAAATATTTAAAGAAAAAATTTGGATGCTAGTCTCTGCTGCTACAACCCTTCCTTGATACAACTCAACAGGCATAACTACAATTCCATAATATGATACGATAACTGAGTCTGAGAGGAAGCCCCCTTTATATTCTGATAAGGAAGAGAAAAAGAAAGGCAGAGAGAATAAAGCCCATTCTTACATCTGGTTGTATTCAACCTGATGGTGCGCTTGTTCCACCAACAAAAAACATACAGTCTTATTTTTTAATATATCTTTAACTAAGCTTAGTTAAGTCCAAATCGAGGTATATTCGAATACTAATAACTTATTCAAATATATAAAGATCTCGAAAAATAAAACCAGAAACCTCTATCCCGTGAACTATGAGACTGCGATAAAATTAACCAATAAACTGATAGACTACTTACATAGTAGAATATAAAGAATTTTATAAGCATTTATATAACTTGAAGACAGTCTACTTTCAAATTATTTGGTTATAACGTTAGATATCTTCTAACTTCTGAGTCAGATCTTATACTGATCTATGAATGCGGAAAGTCCAAGATTCTTATCAGTGGAAAGGAGACAATGTGAAAAGGCCTCTCTAGAGGGAGACTGAAAAAATGTCTCTTCAATCCTTAGGTTTTTGTTTTGGCGATGAAGATACAGGAAGTCCATCCCAATTATCCTTTAAAGAGCCCTTAATCAGTGGTGATAGCAATCTCAAGATTTTGTCCTACCTTTATTTTTAGACAAGTGTGTATTGAAGTATTTTACTCAGGTAGGTTAGATCATGTTTGCGAGGTGCACTGACCTCGGTTGAAGAATAAGTCTGACCAAATGTAGTAGGGTGTATTGGGGGCCCTTGGCCTGTGCCGGGCTTCTTAGCTAAATGTCGTTAGACGATCGTCTATTGGTCATTAGGCTGTGTCAGCTTTCGTCCACGTGGGGCGCTCGACTTTAGTCTCTCTCCCCTCCAAAGCTTAGATGCTTTATATGTCTGAACTGCTTGTTTCGATCAGATTTCTTCCTTCAGACAGCCATCAGTACTCCCTCCCCTAATTCGTTCCATTTTTATCTCGAGTGTTGTGTGTTTTTATTGGTATATAAACAAGATTTTCTTGGCTTCCTCAACAATCAAATTTAAAAAAATGATCCATCGCTTTGTATATATACTAGTCTTTCTCCTATTTCCAGGTAATTATTATTTTTTTACAACAATAATTAAATAAAAATGATATTTTGACGTGACAACGTCTTACAAGTCATGTGTCTATAGTGGCCGGTTAGGGAGGCATGCACGAAAAAGTTTAGCGGCTTGAATATACGGTTAGAAAGAATGATTTTTCAGCATTTATTTTTTTCCTATCATTTCATTTTTTAATAAGTATTTTGAAATAAAGAAAATCCGTGATTGATTTTTTTAAATTAAGGGAGTAACTAGGAAAATGGCACCCTTGGCTTTGCGTCTGAATTTTAAATAAATGTAGTGTTAGTTATGTTATCATTGGATATCTTCAAAATTATTACACCCCAATGAGAACGTCAAGTTTCTTTTGATTTTATAGATAAAATAGAGATAAAACCTTTAATAAAAATTTTTTAAATTTTTGAATTGATTAGCAAAATTAAGAAATTATTTTTTTTTTTCTTCAAAAAAATTTTTTATATCGACCTTGAAATTAATAATTTCATTATTTATTTACGATATCCGTACATATTTGACAGTCATTTGAAGTTGATAAACCCTTAGTAAGAATAAAAAATTTATTTTTATTTTTTGTAGTTATATCCCGTCATGAATCTATTTTTAAATAATATTCCAAATATTATTTATTTTTGTTTATATAAATTCTTATTATAAGATATTTTTAAAAATAAATACTTCGTTTTCTCTTAGATTAGAGATATTAGATAAATGATGTTTTAGGATGTAATCTTGGACATGACCCCCCCCCCCCCCCCCCCCGTCGTAATTATAAATTGTTTTATTAATTCCTTTGTTAAAATGTTTAGGAATAGGTCAAGTAGGCAATCGTTTAGATCTGAAAGATCCACTAAGATAAAGCCTAAAAAACATTTTTATCTAATATTTATAAAAAAGAATTGTTTAATTAAGGACAAAAATAATCTTATATCAATTATATTATAAGGACCGTCGGCCAAAAAATAAATACTTGTGCGTATTATCCGTTTATTTGTAAATATTTCGACTCCAGTGATATGGAATCATCTTCAGTACAATCAACAGATGTTTTGCAAATCGTTAACTTTCTCCCATCCAATATGACAAAATAGCTGAGCATTCCATGAATGAAATTTAGGAACTGACCGAATATTCGGTTTCATATTGGAGAAGTTAACGCTATTTGCAAAACATCTGTTGATTGTACTGAAGATGATTCCATGTCACTGGGATCGAAATATTTACAAATAAACGAATAATACGAAAAAGTATTTATTTTTTGGCCGACGGTCATTATAATTTAATTGATTTTCCTTACGGCCATTTACAAACAACAGAATCTTATATTTTGATATGTCTCTATTAAGAAATAAAGACGAAGGGGCGCATGTCTTTCAGGAGATGCGAAAATAAGTTGGTGGGGGGTCCAGGGCCGGAACTACGAGATTTTTTAGGGGGGCAAAATTTAATTTGCCGCCTCCTTCTTAAAATTTTCTATACAAAATTCATATCATTTTACCTTTTTTTTTAGTAAATCTTTCTTTAATTGCCGCCCCCTGATATCTGCCGCCCGGGGCAATGCACCCACTGCCCCCCCCCCCTAGATCCGGCCCTGGGGGGGTCAATTTAAACTTTTTTCTTCGTCTCAAATTATTAGTCTAAACATTAACAATTTCAATTTTTTTCCTCAATAGCCTATACAGCGAATAATTTTTTGGCAAGAAGACCGCTTAACTAGGAAATGAGAGGGTGGGAAGATAGCCTTCACAATATTTTCCTAAAAAATTAAAATTGAGAACTAATTTAAGCAAAAAAGTGTTTAAAGTCTTAATATTGTGGTTGTTGTGGCTCAAATGCTTTTTATTATTAAATGCAGGAAATTTTTATTTAAAATTGATTTTTGAGTTAATTATTCAAGATTTTTTTATATAGTCTATTAGAGTTTTTCTTTCTGCACAAATTGACACCACTTTTAGTCTGATCTGATTAGCCCAGCGGTTCCCAACCCGTGGCCCTCGGCCTACTAGTGGGCCGCGGACGTCAATGAGAGATAAAAATTATTATTTGTAATTAGAGAGCGGAAAAAATTCTTTCAACTTTTGTTAATTTTGAGATTTGCAGAAACGTTCTTTGAGATTTTCAAAAACGACTTTTGCGACTTTTTTGGCGGTTTTTGCGTAAGACTTTTTGAAAAAAGCGACTTTTTTCAAATTTTTTAATATACTATGCTTTTTTTTAATTTGCATTTTGGGCTGAGGCCAGTGAGTTTTTTTTCTTTTTTCTAAATTTATTTATGGTATTTTTCGGCATCGAGGCCAATTAGACCCGGTCCTATTTATTTCAATTGATTTGTATCCAAATCAATTATTATATAAGGTTTTCGGAGAAAAATACCACATTAAAATAATTTATTTTGCAAATATTTCGAATTGCCTACGCAACCCATCTTCAGTGCATCAAATTATACGTATGTGGAGAGTGAGCCAAGCGGATCACTGTCAGAAACTGTTTTAAAAAGGAATTTTAACCTGTTGTATCAGGTTCTTACGTATATAGTTTTTCCCTCAGTGACTTGGACATCAAAAACATTCTCTAAATGTAGAATGGCTTCTCATATTAAAATTTTATCATTTAAAATACGATCCACAGTGGATTAAAAAAAAAATTCAATTAATTTTTACTTTCTCTTATCTTAATTTGCATATTAGGGTGGTCCTGGTCCATAGAGGTCATATTTTTTCCATCACCTTTGAACTTTAAGCATTCCCTTTGTTTTCGTCCACAAGGGACTAAATTAATTTCAAATTACAATAAAACTAGAAATTTATTTTTTAGAATCTTTTAATGCTTAAAATTACCTCAAATAATACATAATTAATAGAACGAATAGGGATAGATTAAATTGTTTCATCTGTCAAAGTTGCTCAGCACAAATCTGTTCATATTTCTTTTTCATTTCATATTTATTTGTCAATCATATTTTTCAGTTCGATTATATAAAATTATATTTAACAAATACAGTATGTGAGTAGTTTAGTGTTTAGTTAAATCCGAATTGAGGTATTCATGAATATCAATATCTTATTCAAATGAATAGGTCTCGATAATTATTTAAATAAAATTGGGAACCGTTGGATTAGCCGTTCGGAATCTACAGTGGTTTAAACTTTCATTTTGATGCGAAGATTTTCATCCCACCCTCGTTCCCAATCCAATCGCATAGTTAATGTGGTTAAAAAAATTCCAATCTTTGTATAAAACATGAATGTAGATTCGATTCTTACGAAGCCCACGCGGTTAAAAAAAAATATTTGCGTTATAATAAGTTGGTTTTCATTATTTTTACTAGAATTTCAAATTCCATTGCTTTAAACCTTTAAATAATCTCATTATTCAACTTCACTATGAATTTTGATACATCCTGGTGAGAATTTCTTTCTAGAGCAGGAATAATATCAAAGAAAGAGATTCCAAGAATGCATAATTAATTTTTTTTTATTTCAAATGTACAAAATACTTATGAAAAGACAGCAATATCGATAAATAAATGATAAAATCTTCCCTCTGATTATGGCAATTATTTCTCTTATCGTTAAATGACAAGATAAATAAAATAAAAGGGCAGCCATTCAATTATTTTTCAATAAATAATTTATCATCATCGCTTTCTTTGTGTACTATCTATCACGAGTCATTTTTTTTATATAAATACGATATATGCGACTGAAAAGCGTTGAAAGAGGGGGAAGGCTAGCCACTTAACTCGGGGTCACCATCACAAAATGTGAGCCCCTGTTTAAATAAATAAATTTTTAGAAGTAATATTAGAAAATTAAAACTCCAGTTTTAAATGGACCACTATTTTTGACCAGCAAAATAAAATTGGTCCTGGTATTTTAATCTCCGGATATTCTTTATGTATGTCGTCCAGTGATAATTTCGGATTATTAAAATTTCTGAAGATATTAAAAATATTAATTTTAACTAAATCATATAATACTAATAATGATTGTCTTTTCTAGAGAGACGGAATTCCCTGGTATAGCCGGGTGAAAACAATTATCAATAAAAAAATGTTGATTCCAACAAATTCTAATTTTTGTCATGCTCATGGGCGTAGCCAGACTTCTTGTTAGGGGGCCAACCCCTCGTTAGGACGAGGGGGGGTTGCAATTAATATATACATAGATCATTAATTATTTATTTAAATAAAAAAATTAAATTAATGTAGTGGATTGGGGTGTTAAAAAAAATTCCCAATGGGAAAAATATATATTTGCTTGTTTTTTTTTAATTTTTAGGACCAGCCAGGGGGGCAACGGCCCCCCTGCCCCCCCCGGCTACGCCCATGGTCATGCTTTTTTTTCTCAAATTTTCTAGATCAAGAAAAATAATTCTTGATTAGAGGATTTATAATTATTGCTCTCAGAATAGGTTTTGATGGTTTGCAAGCAAGTTCATTCCCATATGTAGTCCTCAAAACTATTGCTAGTCTATCGGAAATCTTTATTTTATTTAAATAATCTTAATTATTTTATTTTATTTTTTAATAGGAAAATAAACATAAAGATTCTCGTTTGTCAGAGATCAAGGGCATTGTGTCAGCCAGCTCTTTGAGCGATAGCAAAATTTTTTAATAATTTGCAAAGTGAAGCCATGTGATAGAATTATTCTTTATATCCGGTATCTACGCAATGAAATTTTATAAAAAATATATAACTGGGATTGTGCAAAATAATCTATTAATCGATTAATCGAATCTTAAAAAATAATCGATTAATATGATCAATTAATCGATTATTTTCCATAATCGATTATGAAAAAGATCCGATCAAAAGGTCGAATGAAATGGATTTAATCGATTATGGGAAATAATCGATTATTTTTCATAATCGATAATCTATTTTTTTCTATAATCGAAGACACCTAGATATAACTAACATATAATCGCCGAAGGGTCAGTCAAGCACCAAGGGCGGCCTTACATTTTGGGGGGGGGGTCACTGTTTTTTTTTTTTTATAGTAGAAATAAATGGGCCTGGACCCCAATAAATATATATTAATCAAATATGAGTATCGTTTAAGTCTTAAATGGCCTAAGTTGCCGAAAAGATTGTGTGAATGGGAGAGTGAGTGGGAAAAAAGTGTGTGTTAAAAAAAAGATTTGGGGGGGTCACGACCCCTTGACCCCCTCTGGGACCGCCCTTGTCAAGCACTGATCATCTTTACCCCTTGACCCTTTCTACTACTCATCCCGAGTAATAAATAATATTAAGTAGTTATAATATTTCTAATCAACAATTTTATTTCCTATTCCCAACTTAAGTATGAGCTGCATTCACTTAAATAATGCAAATTTTTTTTAAACGAGTTTTTGTTGCATTTGTTGAAGGACATTTTCCTTTAACAGGTTTTAAATTATTCTTCTTTATTTAATTATTTTCCCCGAACTGGGTAAAAATAAAATTTTTGCCTTTAGGAAGAAAAAAAAATTTACTAAGAGATCTGAAGAAAAATTTATAAAATTTTTTAAAATGATATCTAACATTAATAATTCATTCTAAATGACATGGGAGAAAACAGATAAATTTTTTTTTATTTTCACGGTTCAACGACAGATTTTTTAAACAAATTTTTCTTTTTTTTTTTTTATCTAAAAAAAAGGAACCCGATATTGAAAATTTTCCGTATCTTTTTTTTTATTTCACTTTAAATGATTTTTAATTGACTTTTAATTGCTTTAATCGAATTATCTATAAGATGTTTTGATCATATCAATATTTTTTTTATATTGTTTTACATCTAAAGATAAAGCCGATCCAAGTGTTAACCAATGGACATGCCACTCACATTTTTATGTTGATTCAGATATTAGATTTATATTTAAATAATAATTTTTTTTGCTATATGGACTATTTTAATGGGATGATAAAATTACTTGACTCATGAATATTTACGAATACAGGAAATGTTTCTTTTTAAAAACATTTTCTTTTCTCTTTGTTTTAGTGAAAATAGAAATTTATTTCAAAGAGGTACAAATTTTTTAAGTTCAAAAATATTTTCAATATTTATCAGAGAGGTATCTTGAATTGCTGACTTTCCGTATATAGAAGGGTACCAAAAATTTTACGAGTGGATTCTCTCTTCACTTAAAAAAATTCTTTCTGGTTCCGTCGTTACAGGATCTAGGTCTAACAGGTTTTAGTTTTTAGATAATTTCCAAATGCTAATGTAAACAGTCTAAAAAAGCGGTTCCCAACCAACCTTTTTTGATGTGCGGCCCACTTTTTCCGTAAAAAAACCGCAGAGGCCCAGTGTATATGTAAACCTATATTATTGGCTTATATAATTTTTATGTTTCCTTAAACATCCACGGCCCAGTTCTAATAAGCCCGCGGCCCACAAGTGGGCTTCGGCTTTGGTTTGGGAACTGCTCGTCTAAAAAGTACAGTGGAGGCCACAAGTCCCTGATGTGTTCGAGAGTGGACCCTTGAGCTTGGCCAACCAAAGCAATATTAAAAAAAAATCATCTTTTTTTTAAGGGGGGTTCACGAGATAGACGTTTCGCATATTTTCCCAGATAAAAGGGCGTTGTGTGTCTTGAAAAGTAAGCCAAAAAAAAAAAACACTTATTGCGAAAATTTGCCATAATTTCTTCGTTCCATTTCTCCCCCCTTCCAACACAAATTTTGGGCCCCGCCCTAGGAAAAATTCTGGAAATGCCAATTAAATTTGTGGTAATATTTTACGGATTGACAAAAATGTCTGCAAGGTCTTGTCCATTCCTCTCAAATGTCGCTACTGGTTTTAACTGTTTAATAATATTATTTATTAATTTCAAGGTTTTTTTTTTTATTAATAATTCACTCATGTAATCATTTTATTAGAGACTATCTTTAAATATGAGAAAGTAAAAAAAAAAAAAATAGAGGAATAAAAATGTGTAATCTGCTTATGTATTCAATGCAAGGTGGTCTTTGGACCATAAATAAATTTAACGTATGCAGTCGTGGCCGAGTGGTTAAGGCGTCTGACTAGAAATCAGATTCCCTCTGGGAGCGTAGGTTCGAATCCTACCGACTGCGAGATTTTTTTATTGAAACCGGTTTCGAGAAGCGAGCCTAGAGCTCTGCACGGCCCGTATTTTTTTGAACTTCCGTCCGTAATTTTTACCATTCTTCAGGCCCAATATTCCGTCTGTATCCGCCCCACTTATAAAAAATTTATAAATAAAAAAACTAAACTTCTTTGTGATCTCAGATGTCGAAAAAAAAGAAATATTTTTGATTTTTTTTTTATAAGTCCGTGCCCGCCCGATTTCATTTACATACATTTAGCTCTAAACGAACCTATATGAAAAGAGTTCAAAGGGTACCGCAATTTCTCCCTAGCTACGCCTCTGATACATTACTTCAATTTAATAAAATATCTCCATTTTTATGACGTCTTTCAAATCATTAAATGTAAATAACTGAGATAAGTTCATATAATTATTAATATCTTAATGATGTTTTAATGCTAAACAAAGACATTTCTCTTTAGTTATTTTTTTTTTTTTTTTTTGTAATTATTATTCCCCCTATCGGATAAACATACTCGAAATCGTTTGATATTATAAGATTTCTTAGCCTTTTGAGTGATAATTTTCAAAATTTAATTAAATAAAGAGATTGAGAGAGCGATCTCCAAAAGCTAAGTCTATAATCCGCGAAAATAAAAATAAGCCGGGGGGGGCGTTGGGGGGGGGCCCCCGTGGCGGGGGGGGGGGTTTAAAAGGGGGGGGGGGAATAAGCAATATATAATCAAAAAATATTATATAATAAATTAAGAATAAATAGGAATCGGTCGCGTGCCTTCCCCCTGACACTCAATTGCGCATTAATGTCAACATGGACAGAGGGTTATCGGTATCAGAAAAGGTCGTAAAAACTCGAAATTTCCAGTTTCAGAAAGAAGTATTGGCAAAAAACAGCTAATTATGTTTCAGTCTAAATAATTACTAGACACAATTGGGAAATTATTGAAAACAATAACTTATCGCTTATCTTAAATGAAATAATTAAAACAAAATTAATTAATATTTGAAAGAATAAATAATTAATTTGCTTTAATTTCTCACTTGAATGACAAATTTATTTTCTGTTTTAGGTTTTTTCTCGGTAGATGCCTATACAATTTCGCAAATTGAACCTTACGCATTCGAACATGGCGATTTGTTTATCTACGTGGTGGAAACATTAGAAAATCTGACAGAATGTATTCTATTGAAAGACGGAAAGGTAAGAAAATTTTTACTACCCATATCTTAGAATACGATTCCTTTCAAAAGTAATTGAACTAACGTAATCTTATGATTGGATATAGGAGACGTAGCAGCCAAGGAATTAAATAAAAGACTTTTATTTAATTATTAATCGTCGACTTTTCGGTAGCTTAATAATATATTCTAACAATTAATCATCCTGATCAATGTCATGATTTGCGACCGAAAATTCGACGATTAATAATTAAATAAAAGACTTTATTTAATTCCTTCGCTGATACAATTTAAAGCCACTTAGCATGTATAATTAGAGCCGAAATTCTTAATTTTATAATAAAGTTATGAAATTTACTATTTTTTCAAATTTTTTATATGTCTCCTTATGAAAAAAAAGATATTGTTTGTACAATTAATTTTGAAAAGAGAGATAATGAAACCTCTACCCTGAGAAAAAATCAAGTATACCCTACCTTGTGATATGTTCAGGAGGTGAACAGTTCGAAGGCGATGTACTGGGGCGAAGGCTTAGAGAAGGGTCGCTGTGGAATCCGAATGGTCAACTTGCAACTCTCCGATGCATACGTCTACGCCATACGTTTCGTTCATTCCAAAGGAACTTCGCGTCTCGGCTTCACTCTTCAAATCACAAGTAGGTAGCTATAAGCTAATCATCATATTTAATCTGAAAAATGAAGAAAAATAATAATTAGTAAAAGGGTAAAAATTCTCAACTGGAAAGCGTGGTAAGAGAAAAAATAAAGGAAAAAAAGAAATTTTCACTGCCGTTTTATTTTTTATTATGGGCCTATTTGACAAGAAGGTCGTTTTACAGACATTGAGGTACATACATCCCTCTGAGATTATTTTAAAGGAGAAGGAGGGCGTAGTTCTCACAAAATTTTGTTACGGACCAGAGGATAAGAAATGTAAATTTATTTTGAAAAAAGACTATGAGTATATTTATATTTTTTTTTTCCAGAGGATGTATCTGTTCCCGAAATTATTCATCTCTCATTCCATGAAGGAAAGCCTGTCTATTTACCAACACCTGGAGGAAAAGAGGTCAGCTATAAAATTTGTTTGTAGTTTTGAAAATGTAGTGTTGAGGGATTTTCGAAAATTTTATTTTATTTTTTTCAATGTTATTTAGTCTCTATATTTTTTTTTTTTTTAATTCCAAACATTGATATTTAATATTTATATATATTATTGATTATTTAGGAGTAGCTTTAGTTAAGCAGGAACCCATTTACCATTTTTAAACTACTAAATTAAAAAATAATTTTTTTAACGCAAGATCATTTGCTAATAATTTTTTTTAAATATTTTTTCCAGCCTTTAATGCAACGAGTAATGTATAGAAAGCTTCCTTCAATTGCTGCGAAGGTAGGCTGTTTATTTATTTATTTATTTTAAATTTCTTTCAATTCTCTTTAAAAAGTTCTTCTAATTTATTTTTAGAGAGAATATCGAGGTTTAGGAGAAACTAGTTATTGTGAAGTCGTTCGTCCTGATGGCACTTGGCTCAATCAACAATTCAATGGAGAATGCAATCCTTATATAGGTAAGAGAATTAAAAATTATTGATAATTTAAAAAGGACCACCAAAGAAACAAAGACTAAGCTATCGTTTGATATTTTTTAGGTGAGATGACCTCAGCTCATGTAGGTTTATGGAAAATAAGAAGGGGAGTACAAAGGCGTCTGAAGGAATTGGAAGTCATCGTCAATATCACTTTAATAGGTGCGCATTTTTGTGCATTATTTACACGACTGTTCATTTTAATAATAAAAATAATTAAATTTTTTTAGAGGATGGTTTCATCGTAGGATGGCAAAAATCACTCAAGGCACCAAATGGAATAGATCTCTACTGTAATATTAAATCAGATAAGCCAGTGTCTTTAGGCTTTTGCCGGTTCGTCCGAACTAAAGATGAGGTAAATAAAATTTTCATTTAAAAAGAGATTGTAGAGGAGATTGAATATACAGAGGCTGCCAATGGCAAATCACAAACTGTCTACATCTAGAGAATTATATCCTAATAAAAGATTCACGATATAAACTTCTAAATAGTAAGACTATGTGATTTGCCATAGTCAAAATTTTGAGTCTAATACAATTAATCACAATTAAACAGAAATTATAATTTATTTAAGAATTAAAAGCTCAAAACTTCGATAATTCTTGAATTATTATTACAAGGGTATTTTATGGTTGGTAGAATTTTAATCAGGAATAAATAACAGAAGAAAATGCAGCCAAAATTTTTTCTTTAAAAGTATATATATATATTTTTTTTTTGATACACCAGAGGTCAATACGTAATACAATACCAAATATATGTATATAATGAGATCTAATAGCTCCGTAGATGCCTTTAACCAAGGCCGAAACGTTGAAAATATATTATTTTAAAGAAAAAATCCTGGCTGCATTTTCTTCTGTTATTTATTCCTGATTATTATCTTGAATATTAACTCAACACTTTTTGGCGAGAGAGAATTTCTTATAGTGACATAAGAGGAGGCAATGGCTAAGCCGGCTAAGTTGAGGATTTCGAAGTCCGAAGTCTCACGCCGGCTCGGATTCGAATCCAGCTTGCCGCAAATAATTAAAACATCCTGGTAGGAAAGAGGGATAGCCCCACTGTGGTATCACAAAGGGCCTAATTGGCCACTTCAACCTAACCTATAGTGGCATAGGTTGCCCCCTGAACCCAGGCTCGGAACTACGAGATTTTTAAAATTTAATTTGCCGCCCCCTCCTTAAAATTTTCTATGCAAACAAAATTCATATCATTTTACCATTTTTTTAGTAAATCTTTCTTTAATTGCCGCCTCCTGATATCTGCCGCCCGGGGCAAATGCACCCACTGCCCCCCCCCCCTAGATCCGGCCCTGCCTGAACCATATTTCGAGTTTAATAGGCTAAAAGCCTTTATATGCTTATCGATCCCGTAGACGTTTCGACATATATTTAATGTCTCATCAACAGCCCGAATCGAAATGTTGCATAAAGTTAGTCATTGATAGTACAGTTTATGTATTACATATGAATTTGTTATAAAACATCTCGAAGTGTCAATGAGAGAAAAAAATTATAGATGATTTGCATAAATATACCCGAAAAAGACAGCTAGCTCTCCAGAGACAATATTTAGGCGAATGTGTTAATCAATTTTTTTAATTTTTCAGCTTTCATTGAGATTAGATCAAGGCTACGGCCAGGATGGTTATGTTTATCATGGAAATGGCCTCGAAAATGGCGAATGTGGTCTCACGATTATTAATCCAACCGAAGAGGATCGTGCTCTATGGCGTTGTCAGTTGGGTAGAATATCCGATTCAGACAACCGTTATCATATTATGGGAGCTCTTATCACTCCAAAAAATGAAGAAGAAGGTACAAATTTACAATAAAAAAAAACATATTGATGAAGTGCTTATATTAAATAAATTTTTTAGGCCGGTCGTCACGTAAAAATCGTGGAGGAAATGGATTTCGAACAAACCGAGCAGATCTAACTGGTAGGCCTTTTTATTTTATAGACATTAGTTGAAAAGTGAAAATTATCCTTAGTGTAAAATTTTAGCATTGCGGCATGCTCCTGTTACACTCCAAGAAGAGCTGATCGCCCAACAAGGGAAGCCTATGATCATTGGATGTATGGTCGATACGAGATTACGACATTGTATCATCCGTAGCCCTATGGGCGTCGAGGTAATAAATAGTACAAAAATTTGTTACTAAACGTCATTTCACAATCAACTCAAGTAACTTTTTATATCTGTAGTTGAAATATATTCAAGAAATATTCCCCATCAAATTTTGACTAAAGATAGTGGCAAAAATGCTAAATTTGATAATATTACCGGGTTATATTAGCTATAAACTTTAATGCATTTTTTATTTTTTACTTTTCTTATGAATCTCTCACAATAAATAATGTATTAATTACCTTTCAGATTAACGGTGAGGAGATTTTCTTGAGCGATGGTGAATGCCGGGTGACTATCGAATCGTTATCCATGGATCATCATGGAACTTGGACGTGCATAATGAACCCTCTTGGACAACAGGCATCAATCGAACAGATTACTCGGGTTCAAGTTAGTGGTTAGTAAAATCGATATGTCAATAAGTCTTAAAGCTTTAAAAGCTTTTTAACAATATTCTTCTCTGTTAGATTCCCCCTTGTATCCACAAGAAGGAACGGTGATTGGTGAATCTGGTCAACAGGCTCGAATGCTTTGCAGGACCGTTTTTGATGTACAAGCCAATGCTACTTTAGCACCAAGACGTATTCCCATTTCGAGATGTACTTTTCTTAGGCCGGACGGTGTTACGCTTGATATTCAACCTAATAAAGGATCGGAACAGAATCGATATAGGTGATGGATGAACTTTACTATTAGACTAGTAATAAAGAAAATATTTCAGGCAATATAACATTGAAGTGAATCATGGCTGTATAATTGCTAATTTTCATTTAATTGATTAAAAAAGCTCACAACCCAACAATTACTTATCTACAGCCACAAATTGTTAAATGATTAATTATTTAATTTCTTTAAATTTTTTTCATATTTAAATATATCTAGTAATAAGTAGGACTAATATATAACATGTATTTGTGTATTTCAGTTATATTGGAAAAGGCGAGGCAGCAGGAGAGTGCGGACTCCTCATCAATCATGTTTCTCCTGAAGATGAAGGAGTTTGGAAATGCGCTGCTGCTTTGCAGAAAAAGAACGAACTCAGAGCAATCTCTCGTATTCATCTTAATATTACAGGTAATGTCAGATATTTCCAATGTAACTTTTCTATTTTTTCTTATTAATTACCGATACTCTTAAAAGTGAATAACTCAGTATCTTTTCACTTTAGAAATGAAATAAAAATTGTTTGCAAATAATCTTTGCTTTCAATACAATCTAGAATCATAATATTATATTCTTTATTACTTTGTGAAAAAAAAAATAAAATGTGTCTGATCATTTTTGGGGATAATTTTGGGATTCTTAATGTTAAACGAGATATGTAATGCAGAATCTCCAATCCAAAATAGTAAGATAAATTAAATAAAATCTCTGTTATGCCCTAGGTCAGTGATTCCCAAACTATGGGCCGTGGGAGCAATTTCGGTGGGTCGCGAAAAGAGCAAAAGTTTGAACAATTAAATTAAGAAGGCTGTAAGTAGGCCTCTATTGAAATAAGGAAATTGGCTTACATGTGCATTCCGCCAGTGGTTATTTTTCCAAAAGTCATATAAAAAACATGTGCTGTATTTTATATAGCCTGTATTGGTTATTGTTATGTAGAGGTTGGTCTCGAAAAAAAATTTCTAGGCATAGGTGGGTTCCAGGGCAAAAAGGTTTGGAAACCCGCTGTCCTAGGTTAATATCTAAGAACCCTTTGACTTTAAAATCTCGTAAAAGAAATAGTGTTGACATTTCCAAATTCTTAATAATAGGGTCATGAATTAGTGGGGTGAATGAGAAGCTATTAACTATACAAAAAAAATTTGGAGGATGATAAAATATTTGATTCTAATAGGATCAAATCTATCAATACAAAAAAAAATCTACAAACTTTTGTAATGGCGTGATTAAATTATTCCCATTTGACGATATTTCTTTCTATGACACATAATAAAATTTTTTCTTTAAATTTATGAATAAATCTTTTTTCTTGACGAATCCTCATATTAAAGTCGATTTTTTTTTCGTTAGATAAAATTGATGTAGTGTGAGTCGTAGTGAATAGAATGAAACTCACCTCTTATCCACAAGTGATTTTCGGAATATTATTTCAATTTGTATTTAAATCAGTATTAATAAAATAGAATACACAATAACATTTTTTGTAAAATTTTGGCCCCAAAACTATATGTTAAAATATTGTTTAAGATAAATGAATGTGAGATTATTATTTTCACTTGCCATGTTTGGTCCCGGCCTCGAATCAGGGATATTTTTCTTAGGATATTACAATGGACCTCTGAGCCGAGGTTCCTTGGTATAAAGGTAGCTTAGCCACTGCAAAAGAGCCAATGTCCCTGATTTCATTCCGAATTAGTCAAAATAATTATCTCACATTCAGCATAGATAAATTGAAAAATTAACTACCACCTAGTATAATTCACTCCAGGAACTAAATTTTTCTTAATAAGGCCTTAAATATTAAAAAGAACTAATTATTTTAAAATTTTATAAGCTAACCTGTATATGTTGATCCTGTTTTTTTCCAGCTTCCAGAAAAGTATTTCCTTCGTCAATTCGTGTCCATAAAAATGAAGAGGTTGTCATTCGATTGGCGAAATCTTCACATCCACTAAAGAAATGTGTGGTGGTCAATCCAGAAGATGAGAAATTTTATCTCAGTGAAGATTCTGTAAGTAAATATTAATAATTAAAAAAAAAATAGAAAGTGTTAAGTGTTTCTAAAAGCCTAATTAAAAAGAAGGAAAGGGGCTTGGGCAAACCTGAAATCCCCGGGGAATCTACTCCAAGATAACATGCAACAAACAAGTTTTTCTTATTTATTTGACTTAAATAAATTCTTAATTAGAATTATATTCTTAATTATAATTTAAAGAGATACTTACAAAAGCAGTCAATTTTGGAGGGAAATCATGGAAAGCAGCAGCGAGGAGACGATCTAGTCATGAGGCCTTCTCAAGGTTCACTGAAGGCCAAAGAAGTCTCGAGTCGTTGGTCTGAGTTGGTTTAAGCGCCGGTTCCAACTTGTCCATGAGCCGACTATTTCTGTAATAAAACAAAGAATATGATGATTCAAGAGACTCCTAAATTGAAATGATCTATTATTAAGAAAGGGGCTAATTCATATCTATCGAGGCCTTTACTTTTAAATGTATTTATTTAGAAGGTATATAGCTGAATTTTGATATTCAAATAGGTAGAAATAATGAGCAAATTTATTGTAAAACCAGGGCCAACGTTTCGGTTAAATATGGGACCATCTTCAGGGCCAGGTTAATGTCTGAAAAATATATTAATCCTCGCCAAGTTATATTGGGCATACACAATTGTAAGTAGGTCAATTATAATGTCCAAAATTTATTATTATCATACCATGGACAGAGAGTGAAATTTACTCTCTAATAAATTTTGGACATTATTATGATTGACCTACTTACAATTGTGTATGCCCAATATAACTTGGCGAGGATTAATATATTTTTTCAGACATTAACCTGGCCCTGAAGATGATCCCATATGTGTCCGAAATGTTGGCCCTGGTTTGACAATAAATAAATAGCTGCTGTGCTCATTATTTCTACCTATTTGAATATTTATTTATATAAATATCTATATAATAAAGGGAATTTAATATTTTTTTTATTTAGGGATCTGAGAGTCATGTAAAATATTGGGGTTCGGGATTAAAAAATGGTGAATGTGGATTCCGTCTTGAAACATCTCAAATGCCAATTACGAAAACGCATGAGGCTTGGCATATCAACGACCAAGTTGTATGGATTCAGATTTTGCGTGAGTATTTTTTTCTTTGATTAATTACAAAGGCAATAGGTTAAAGGAGCAGGTAGCCAGGTAATTAGTCTCCGCGAAATAAAACTCTCTGCTCAGGAAACAGCTTGGGCTTTAATTAGATAAGGCCATCTTCGGTCCATTATTGAGAATTTGAACACAAATGACAAATGAAGAAAAATTAATTTTGAGACTTAAACTTAGCGTATCGAAAATAAGCTGATAGCAATGCATTGTATTTTGTATAAATAATTTATGCATAATAAATACACACCAGCTCTCGGGCTTTGGTGTGGTTAGAGCATGGCCATTTGTACCAAGAGTCACGGGTTCGAATCCCGTCCCATGTGACAAAAATTTATTTAAATTGTATTAGCTACCAATCAATTTAAATTAAAAAAAATAGGGACGGAGTCTAAAAGGCCTTTGTGGGTAGAGGAAAAGGTCAAACACGAGATTGCTTCTCTTGGTGGGGGCGCGAGGCACGGTGCGTGTAATTTCCATGACCAGCTCGGCGACGGCGGTCTCGATGGCAGTGGCTCTGGGCTGGGCGATGGCGGCGGCATGGCGGGGCCGACGGTGCTGCCGGGGAAGGCGGCGACGGTGGTCGTGGCGTCCAGGGCGGTGCTGTGGACCGCCGGACCGGGGGAGAGCACCTCGTTTAGCCTGTCGGCGAGACGAGCCAAGTACTCCAGGCTGGCGTCTCCTTGGGCCGCGACGTGGACCTGTATCGCCTTAGGAAGGTGGCTGGTCCAGAGATGCTTGAGCATCTCGTCCGGTATCTCTGGATACAGCCTCCGGAGGTGGCGGAGGAGCGCGGTCGGCTTCATGTCCCCGACATCTTCGATGCCAAAAAAGTCCTTAAATGAAATACAGTAAAAAAAAAAAAATACACACCAACTGACTCCACAATTTGACTAAATGCTCTGACTTTTGGAGTTTAGCATTTGATTTTAGGTTTAACTGTGGTTTATTTGTAAATATCCCACTCATTTTGTGATCGAAACGTTGTAATTTTTACAAATAAACCAGAGTTAAACAAAAAACCAAATTCTTTTATTAACAATGAATGCTCTGACATTTGAGTTCATACTCTTATTAATGGTCTGAAGTTGGCGTAGCGGAAACTGTTTCCTATTCAGAGAGTTTTATTTCGAGGAGACTAATTACCTGGTTAAATACAGCCACTATTGCTTCTAATCTTAATTATAAAGAATAAAATTTAATATTTTTCTTTAATAGTACCTATTGAAGATACATCTGACTACCGACAAATTCCTGTCCAATTGGGCAACAGTTTGGAGATTAGCTGCAATAATAAACAATCTGATTATTGCCTTCTAATTGCACCTTGGTAAGCATTTTAAATTTAAAATAAATAAGGTGAGACAAAGAGAGGTTTAATTGTATTTATTTTTATTTTTAAGGGAAACGGCATCCGAAGTGACTCCTAGCTCATGCGTTCGGAAGATAGATTCGATTTCATTGAAGCATTTGGGTAATTGGACTTGCATCACGGGGTCATCGAAAAGCCTTCATGAGCACCGGGAGTACATTCACGTTATCAATAAAGGTACTTAAATATTTAGTGTTTGAATCGAATTCAGGGATACTCATTGATTTTTATTTTTAGATATTTCTCTCAAGACTGGCTGGGAAAATTCGAGATTTTCACCAAATTCTTTGGATATTTATTGTAATATTGTAAATATGCCTTTGAAATTTTGCCGTTTTGTATCACCGACTGGAGAAAGTATTCGAATAGCTGATGGTCTTGGCAATGGCCGTTTCAAGTAAGCAAAATGCATTTCTTAATCGAAAATATTGCTACCAACATATAGATCATATACTACACGATTTGAAAACTTTTTTGGATTGGCTTAAGATAGAATTTGTACAAATTGTATATGGATTGGAATACTAGTAATAATAATTTTTTTGGGTTCGGATCGCAGGCAGTCCTATTTTATTTAAGCCATTTGAACACCAAATGGCTTAAATAAGAATGCCTGGACCCCCAAAAGATATATTCATTAATAACGGTTAACGTTTAAGATGTTGAAAAAAAACCGGTTTACCGGTTTTCCACTTTGTAAAAAACCGAAAAACCGGTTTTCAAAATTTTCCGGTTTTTTCCAAACCCTAATAGTGATTAATAACATATTAAAAAATCGTTGTGTGGTTTTATGAAACCAGGATGCAAGGGAAACTCTTTTCCGGATCGTAGACGTTTAACTGAAAATTTTCGGAAAATTATTCGATTAAGGTTATTAAAATCGCGTTTTTAATCTTAACTTAATAATAGACTTTTTTTTTTAACACTCACACTTTTTTCACATTCTCACTCATACTCACACATACACAGCCTTTTCGGCTACTTGGGCCATATTGACTTTGACGAAATAATCGTTATTAATTAATATACATATTGGGGGTCCAGGCATTCTTATTTAAGCCATTTTCTTCGAGTTTATTCTTAAAAGGAATGTTAAATTTCTTTTGCCTGAGCTCTTAAACTGAAATATATTTTCTAAAATCTTTTTAGATGCAAAATAATGTAAAAAAAAAAAAAAAAAATTATTTTTTGACCCGGGAGACATCTATTATATTATTTAGTTAAATTATTGATTGGAAAGATTTTCGATACTTGCATTTGATTAGTTTAATAAACGATTAGAACTAAGAAAAAGTAGAAATATTTTCTATTTTAAAAATAAAATTTTTGTATAGTTACCGAGGAAGCGGCCTGTCAAATGGTGATTGCGGCCTGACGATTCGCTCTGCCGTCCCCAAAGAAGATTATGGACATTGGAAATGCTTTGTAGGAGTGGGCGAAGAAACCTTTGGCGGATTTGTTAACGTCAGAGCTGGAAAGAGTAAGAATCAATATTAAATTATGTTTTTATGATGATTTTTTTATTAAATTTTAAAATGTTTATTCACCAGGTCGCCACCGACGTGCTTCGGATAGTGAAACACCCGAAATCCCAATTTCACTGCCTCAGGTTTCCAAAGTCGAGCCTATCTATACAGTCCAAGGTTCCCAATTGAAGATTCAGTGCAAACTCGATACTCCTTTGCACTACTGTTGGTTACATCATCCGAATGGCACTCATTTTACCGTAACACAGCAAACCACCTCAGAGGCACCAGTGACTTCTTCCAACGATAATAATAATAATTATAACTGGTAAGTTGAATATAATTCCTATTAACTCTTCTTCCTTTGAGGATGGAGTATGGAGTCGGGAATCATAGATGCTACCGGTACTTCCGAAAGGCTAGAACAAAGAGAATGAAAGTCTTAGCTTAAAGTATTATTATTAAATTTTAAAATGTAATGCCTTTTCATGTGGATGGTCACAAATCATTTTTTGAAATTTATAGGAACATTTTTTTAAATTTTTATTAAGGTCTTTTTCGGCATCGGAGGCATTTATAGGCCATTTAGATCCCGTCCCTATTTATTTAAATTGATTGGTAGCCAATCCAATTTAAATAAATTTTTGTCGAATGGGATGGGATGCGAACCCGCAACCATTGGTAAAAATGGCCAGTTACATGTTAACCACTACACGTAGGGCCAGGGAATTTATCTCTTAATAATTGAACTAAATCAATTAATAAAATTTATTGTAATACATTTTTTTCTCTCTTTGTTATTTATTAATACCTCATTTTGAGACAGTAGGTATATAAATAATAGATATGACCAGTGGCGTAATTTCAACTTTTTCTTGGGGGGGGGGGGGGGTGCAAACATTTTTTTGAATAAAATTTACTTTTAAATAGGTATTCAAATTTGGCCAAAAGATATTTAATTTTTTTGTACAGTTTATATACTCGTAGATATATTTTGAAAGATTTTATTTAGAATAATATAAAATTTTATAAAAATCAGAGCCCTTGGGGGGGGGGGGCAAATGTCTCCCCCTCCCCCAAAGGACGCCAATGAATATGACTTAGAGCCAACTCAATGCAGGTCTCATGCTTTTTGGTGACTTGTAGTTAAAGACTGGTATTCAAGAAATGCCAGCCTTGATTTTGCTAACTTGTGATTGCCACAAGCTCCTGAGTGTGCGGAATAGCAAAGTGCAAATATTGTTATAATTATTTAAAATTATTTTATATTATTTTAACAGGGATATGAATCAATTTAGTACCTGATTAACTAATAATTAATTATATTTTGATTCAGGTATGCGGCTTCGGGTTTGACAATGGGAGCTTGCGGAATAATCATCGAACATGCCTCACTCAACGATTCGGGAACGTGGACCTGCCATATGGGTACCGCGGACGATGAGATCCAGCAAACGGTGAACGTGACAGTGTCCGGTAAGATAATTTTTTCAATAAGTACAACCATTAGATATATGATTTTGAAGATGACCAGTTTTCTTTACGTTGACAGCAACGCCACTTGCTGCCTCCACGCCGATTAGTCTCGTTGAACGAGGATCAGCCGCTGAAATCGTTTGCTTTTCAGTGCCTCGGGGATCAAGTCTGGCATATTGTCGAGCAGTGAGGCCAGACGGACTAGGATTTAACCTTGCCAAGGCAGGCACTCACAAGGGAAAATACACGTGAGTTTCAATAGTTCAAATTTAATAAAAAATTTCTTTAGCTGGAGATTGTCTATATTATTGATACTATGTAGGCAGCCAGGATGAGAAATAAGACGCTTTATTTCAATGTGCTCGTCGACGTTTCGGGTGCTAATCGCTCTCTTCCTCAGGACTGAGCAGAAAGTGTCATTTGTTGAGATTACAATGTAAATAGAGTTTTATTTCTCATCCTGGCTGCCTAGATAGCATCAAAATATTAATAAAATAATTTCCTTGGACGGCGTTTCCTTAGTACATTGATGGAAGCTACTTTCTTCTTAGTTCGGGCAGTTTGCCATCCATGCATTTAATGTTTAATATTTTTTATTAATAAACACATTTTATTTAATCTGATTTAATTGAATTATAGCTCTTCGGGTTTATCATCGATTCAAGCTGGCGAATGCCGTCTTCGAATAGAGTCCGTCAGCGATGAAGACATCGGTACTTGGTATTGTGCTGGTAAACAGAGTCTGGCATCTCATATTGAGGGTTTAGCCTCAGTTCGTCTTGAATATGAAGGTAAATTTTAATGTAATATTGTGAATAATAGAGATTCTAAGATAATTTTTCCCCCAAAAGCTATTTCGGCCGCTTCCATCGGCGGGTACAGTGCGGGTGCTGCTCTTGTCGTCGCAACCAGTGGGTACTTAGGATGGCAGCTTCGGAAGAGGAGACGAAATTCTCTACGTATAAGACGACAACAGCCCAATGACATAAATCAACCAGATGTAAGTTCAAAATTGAAATAGTAGACCATGAAAAATGCCTGAAATTTGATATTAATTATTTTATTCATGAATATAATTCCGATTTGAAAAATTTAAATATATTAGTCTTTTGGTCCAGAATAGAAATTGTTTGGGACTCTTCGAAAAAACTCTGTTAAATATTTTACTTACTTGATAATATAATGCCCATCATTCAAATAAATTTCCATTTAATTTGTATTATTTTCAGGTTGAGGCTTCGGATTCGGCTGACGAGGCTATAGAAATGGAAGCAAGGGCAGACGCTGATAACAGAGGAAGATATGGAGTTATTTAAACTATTTGATATTAAAAAAAACCAGAGGCGTGAGAGGGTAGAGGCTGAATATATTCAGGGCTCATGTAATTGAGAAGGGAAAAATTTGGGCATTTTTCCATTGAAATTGTGACTTCATATATGAAAATATCAGGTAAATCAACTGGGAAAATTGCAAATGTGGGCCGATTAACTCAAAATTAAAAATATTATATTTAGAAGAGCGATTGATATTCAACTATGTGATATCGTTACGACAGCAATTCTTCTACAAGTTTTTCACTGATAATTGGGTCACAAAAAGTGGAAAAGAATGAAAAATATTTATTTTCATTTTTTTGCCCTGAAACCCACTCAATTTGGCCCTGATCACTCTTTAGAGTACTTATTATTATAGTAGAAATGTTGTCATAAGATGATAATCTCTCTTATTTCAATTATTTTACTAAAAGGCATCTTGCTAAGGGCCTAAAATTATTATATATAAATGGTATTAAAAAAAGTCATTTGCTTTTTTTAAATTATTTCAGCCTCCTCTCTTACGCCACTGGATTTTCACCATATATTATTACATCACTTTATGTAAATATATACATTTTTAATGTGTTTGTTCTATTTATTATTTTTAAATATATTATTATATTTTTTAATAAAGTGTTTTTTTTTTATTTCAAATAAATACGAATAATTTTATAAAAGTATCCATTGTTTTGTTCGAGATGAAATTTGAAAGAAAATAGATTTTCAATTTCAACGTAATTGGAGAAAGTGCTAAAAACAAATTTTGCAATTATAATATATATAATATACAGAGTAAGAAATTGGGGAGAATTACTATTACTCATTAAAAAAAAAACTAATTTATTTTTCAAAAAAATATTATACAATAACTAACAATCTTTGGCACTTTAAACATATAATATATATTAAAATTAATCTATACAAAAATAAAAAAATAAAATAGTGATGATTATGATGAAATAAAATTAAGTACATTGATTATTTTAAGTATGAATATTTACAAATATAAGTACAGAAATCAATTTAAAATATATATACTTAAACGTTATAAATTATGATAAATATATACTTTTCAATTATTTAATAAAATCATGGGCAAGAATTTATATAAGTATTTAAGATTTGCAATAAATTATTCAACGACGATAATGAAATGCACTGGCGTAGCATGGGGGCACTCGGTGCAGATATTATAGTGCAACTGTAAGCCATTTGGTATCCAAATGGCTTAAATAAGAATGCTTGGACCTCCAATAGATATATTAATAAGATACGAGTATCGTTAAAAGTTAATTTTAAACTGGTAACCGTTGGCTATAGTTGAAACATTATGATTTAATAGGAGAATTAAATATAAGTAAGATAACACAAGGTTTTTTGGTTCAATAATTTATTTAACACTTTATAAGTATTTTGACACAAGATGTGTCATCATCAGAAGTGAGTTACATACATACATTCGTAGTGTTTAAAGTGTTAAATAAATTAGTGAACTAAAAAACCTTGCGTTATCTTACTTAGATTTAATTCTCCTAATAAATCTTTAAAAGTCTTAAATGGCCTAAGTTGCCGAAAAGACTGTGTGAATGTGAGTGGAAAAAAAGTGTGAATGTTAAAAAAAAAAAACTTTAATGAAAACATTTTTTATTAGACTTTTCGGCATCTTAGGCCATATTGGCTTTCATTTTTTCTTTTTTTTAATAAATATAAACTACCCGCTCTCCCCTAGTTACGCCACTGATGAGATGATTTAAATGAAATGAATTTTTTAAATTGGATAAAAAATAATAATTGAGAAAAACGGAGAGGACGAGATCACAATTGTAGGCATTTATTTATAATTAGAGAGATTCATGCATTATAATTTATCAGCTCTATAAATGTAATGAGTTTTTAAGAAATTTATTACACATAATAACGCCTTCTTAGTATCATAGTGGCGAAAGTCCGAAAATTCAATTTTTGAGTTAAGCCCATCAAACATTTCATTAAGTATTTATGCCTATAAATTGAATAGACTAGTAGAGGCAATGAATTTTAACATATATATCCTTTTTAGATTTTCGTCACTTGTAAATTGATGCGGCGATCATAGATCGTCGTATATGGTCTCTAATATTAATTTTTGAATACTGACATTTAGTACTAACGGATATCCCTTCTCTGGTAAGCCTAATGAATCAAGATAGAAAGCATTAAAAAAAAAATTTTAATTGAACGGTTAACATGGTCTTTCTTTCTCGTCCTTAAATTATTAAAAAAATATTTATTTTGAAAGAAATTTATAATTTTGATGGCACACATTAAATCTCGATTGAATTCATTTATACAAGAGAATATATACAGTAGTCTTGCTAATCTGGCATAAACGGAACCGGATTCTAAAAATTTCTGATTACCTGAGACATAAAATGTATGCATAATACTATATATCTCTTGAAAAAATCTGTAATGACACTTTGTTTTCTTAAATTACCCCTCATTTTTGCTGCAATATCCCTTTTCAACACACCGGATTAGCCGGTAGCCAGAGTTTCGAAGTCCGGATTACCAAGACTCTACGGTATATATATAAACGAATATTATTTATTAAGTCACAGCACTTGGTCGCGAAGAAGTATTTCCAGTTAAAATATAAATCTTAATACTAGAAAATATTTATTTCACATCATTATTGTGTTTGGCTTAAAATACGAAGCGCAAAATCCCCGAGAAATCTTCGTAAATTATTTAATTAATAAATACTCTTCAAATAAATAAAGTAGATTATTTGTTTAGGTCAGCAGTCTCTAAACTATTTAATTTTAACAAATCGCATGTGTTTTGAGAGTATGTATTAGCAGGTATTGTATTTTTAAAAGAAAATAGAAAACAAATATTCAAGTAATTTAATTGGTGGTTTGCTCTTTACTTGATAACTATTCCGAATTGTTCAATAATAGAATAGAGACTGTTTGCTTTAAGTATACATTTATCAGGCGGAGTAGTCATGTTGTTTATTCGAAAATTGTGTTTGGTTTACATTGGGTAACCTTGACTGAACAAATGACTGTCTCTAGCAACTTGAAGGTTAATTCTTGACCAAATAGTTCCCATTGAGTCCAAAGTTTTATTATTTAATATGTGGCTTGCCCGTGAACCGTAGCACTAGCTTCTCGTGCCTAGGGTTCCGGGTTCGCTTTCCCTCCCAAGCAAGAAAAATTTATTTCATTTGAATTGGCTACCAATAGGGTATAAATGGCCTTAGAACCCGAAAAAGGCCTTGAACAAAAAAAATTATATTTGTGTAAATCAACAGGCCTGGCAAGAAGAAAGACTAGTCAACAAGATCGTTGTAAACAAGCAATGCCAAGCGGCGTTCCACCTGTGAATTGATGGTCCAACTGTTGAACACCGCCAGAAATAAATTCCAATTTCTTACTACCGTATATAAATTGAATATTTCAATAGTCATAATAGCATCAGTATCCGAAAATGACTTTAAATTTAAAAAAAAAATTAAAACTAGTAATTAAAATGGATTTTTAAATCAAGCGTTTCAAGTATTTATTTATTCAATAAATTTCCCAATGTAATCCAGACATTTTTATAAAAAATGGAAGTTTTATTTCGGTTATTCAAAATATTTGCCTATTTGCTTTAAGAATATTCTGCCATTAAAAATATCAAGCATGATATTGTAATCATTAATCTTTTGTTTAATTTTAATAGCTAAGAGCCTATATATGAAAATAAAAATCATCAATTTCATGATTCATTAAATAAAATAGGTGAATTAGTGGCTTTAGCTATTGTAATGTTGGGGTTGAGAGGATGTCGCCAAGGAGGTTTTGGACCAATGTAACAACAATTCTATGAAGTTGAGACGTGTCGGCGAAAATTTTATTTTGCCATCTTCAGTCGTATAAGAATTTTCATGTTTATATCGAATGCAAACATTTGTCATTTGGCCAATTCGGTTTTTGCCAATGCCCTTGAAAATAAATTTTTATAAAAACCGACTTGGTCAAATGACACATGTTTGCATTCGATATATGAAAATTCCTAATCGACTGAAGATGGCAAAATAAAATTTTCGCCGAAACTTCTCAACTTGGAATTAGTGTTTCATTGGTCCAAAACCTCCTTGGCAATCCTCGCAATCCCAACATTCATTAAATAAAGTTTATCGTAAGGTCTTTAAACTTGAGTAAGACCTGAAGCGTAAAACAAAAAAATCTCTTCCATTTTTTTTTACTGCTTTCCTTCATCTTTATTTTGAAAGCAAAATCTTTTAATTAGCTAGTAAATTTGTAAGTGAGTTGCTAAAGAATTGATAGATGCAAAGAAATTTTATATTTACAAATTAAAATTTACCTAGAAATTAAATTATTTTAATCAAATTACATAATTTAATTTTACTTCCTTCTTACAGAGAAGTAATCAAATATTTTAAAAAAATTTTCTTTGCATGTATCAATTCAATTAAAAAGTTTTTTTATTCATTTTGAATGATTTCTTGTATTTGGTGAGGTTCCAACTGCACCAATAATTGATCAATTTATTGACCTCTAGAGATGTATCGCTTCTCCTTTAGGTAAATTCACATAAGCTTCGGCTTCTTTATCTTTATGATCGGCTTTATGGAAAACAGCATTTGGGCTCATATAATTTGGATTGGAAATACTAGTCGGTAATCCCGCGATAGTTTTCTCAATTGGTTTCTTATTTTGACTATGACTTGGCATGTTGATGTAATTTTCGGCGTTGGTCGACGGCTGTTCATTCGTTGGTATATATTTATATGATGGATTGCTTACTGCAGACGGAGATGAGAGAATGGGCTGCAATTCCGGGCTGGCGGCTCCATCCGTTTCGATCGAGCGAAGTTTTGTTGGATTGAAATCGAATGCTTGCGCTACTTGATCGTTGTTGCCGGGCCTTGGGCTAAAAATGCGCTGATCCACTCGCATGTCCAGGTAACTGCCACAAGAAAATGTTTATAATTCAAATCATTTTACAAATAGTCAATCTTTTGATTACCTAAATAAATTCTTCTATAAAAAAATATCCTCCATGTCTTGTATAGTTTTTGAAGAAAGATTTTATCATGGTTCCGGTAATGTTACCATTGGGCACCAATAAAATTTTATAAAAAGATATAGACAAAGAAAATTTGTTTTATAAGAATTCACTTATATTTCCTAATTAATTAAGAAAATGGATGTGTAGAAAATTCAATTGCAGCAATGAAGAGGAATGGAACCAGGTAGGAAGCCTCTATTATTAAATCAAACTCCTTTAATACAAAACGTTTCGGCCAATTTTATTGTGCCATCTTCAGTTGTATAAGAGTTTTTTTTTAAGAAATAGATATAGTTATAGATAATAGTTATTAATTAGCCAGTCATATTCTTCTTCCGTCCTCGCCTTATTCCCGCGATGCGGGGTCGGCGAACCTTACTTTTCCCCAACCATATCATGCGTTTTGCGACCGAAAGGATAGAACAGGCGGCCCGTCCCACGGTCTGACGCCTCTTGAAAGGAGGAAGGCAGAGACAGGCATAAAAAGTATAGGACTGCCTGCCCCAGCTCGGGCAGCTCGTGGTCGTCATCCACGTACCCACAAGTTGTGGGCCCCTGAGCGAATAAGCCAGTTAGCCTAGGTATAAAACAATGCAAATATATTTGCATTGTTTTATTCATATGCTATGACTGGCTTATGGACAGAGGAATTAACAACTCTATTTCTTAAAAAAAATTCTTATACAACTAAAGATGGCACAATAAAATTGGACGAAACGTTTTGTAATAAAGGAGTTTGTTTTAATAATAGAGGCTTCCTACCTGGCTGAATTCATCTTCATTTCTGCGATTATATATACATATTTATTTTAAAAAAAATTAAAACAATACATTTTTTTAATTTAACTATCTTTTCTTTTTTTGAGTGAGTTTAACCTTGTGATTATTCAAAGGAACAATGTTTTTGGAATTATACAGAGGTGTGTGGAATGCACTTTCTTTCCGATGAAATCATCCCTAAAGGTTGTTTAGGCTGGTAAAGGTTGATGAATTTACGGAAGGGATCCATTGTTTGCTTGTTGACAGTTTGTTTTCTAAACATCATTCAGTTTTGTTGAAATTTTAGAAATAAAGTAAATTTGAATATGAGTTGCCTTCAAATTAAATGCAATCATTTGGTTCCTCCAGTAAGATGTGGCTTTTCTTTATCCAAAAACTTGAGGTTTCTTGAAATTAAAATCACTCAGGAATGACTTCTTGATTTTTCAAATTCCCTGAATCCGAAACGATTTTTTATTCGCGATTTTGAGTTTCTAGATTTCATAACCGTTTATTAAATAACCCATTTTGAGGGGGCCTTAAAAAGGAGATAACTCCGACTTGGTTAACCCGACCAGGTAGCTGGGAAGGAGCAGCACCTCATAAAATCGATCCATTTATTTAAAAAAAACCCAAAGATATAAAAAAATAAAATAATTTTTTAATAAGTTTAAAACTTTCGATTCTCTTTGAAACATTTTGTAAATTAAAATTAAATATACAAATAACCTAGCGTTTAATTTGTATATTTAATTATAATCAATACTTTTTCTATGTTCTCTGTTAATTCTTCATGTTTCAACTCTAACTTGTTTTAAGTTTGCCAATCCTATATAATATTATGATTTATAAAAACAACGATCATATATTTTATTTGATAAAAATTTTAAAACGTATTGAATATTGAATGATGAAATGATTAAAGTGCTATTTGAGAAGAGGTTGAGGAGAAGGAAACTATCCCTATTCTCACTGCTAAACTCATCTAATTTCAAAAAATTGTAATTATGTTCCAGACTTAATAAAAACAATAATAATAAAGAGTTTAAATAACTCTTTATTATAAACATAAATAAATTTTTTGAAAGAAATCACTTGATTCAAAGCTTTAAAATACCAATTTCTAGAAAATATTGTTATGAAATAAAAGTGTTTAAAAGATTAAAGAACAAATGCCTCGCTTAATAATATATTGGAAATTTATTCCAAGTATAAGAATATTAAAAAATATTTCCACTCACCCTTCATGACCAGAGCCAGCTGCTCTTGGTGAATTAACATACTCGTTGGTCTCTTCCTCAGATGGTGACATGATATTGCCGTAATCGGGCGAATTAAGCATAGCGAGATAATCATTTTGACCACCTCCCATTCTTTGCGCATTCATACTTATGTAGGGATCGTTCAAATCGACATAGTGCTAAAAATAACAAATATAAAAATTAATCATAAAAAGTAAATGAATCAAGTAATTTTGTTTTTTTAGAGATTAAGATTTAATTATATTAATCTATATTTGAGACAAGGCTAAAAACTAATGAATAATTATGCTTTCAATGTGAGCGATAAAATTTATTTTTACAGTAAGGGAAAAAAATATCCAAAAAATATTTGACAAGCAATTAATTTAATTTAATGATATAAATATGAAAATTGTCTAAAAAATATTGATATAAATCCTAATGAAATTTTTATTTTCTTATTTATACAGTATTTATCTTAAAATTTAAAACATTATAAATATCATATTAAAACATTTCTGTGGGTTTGGTTTTACTCACCTGTCTCACAGTATCTTCTAACATTTCACCGAGTTTTTGAGCAAGTTGACTGAAAGATGGCCTCATGACGGGTTGAGATTGCCAGCATTCTTGCATTAGAGTATAACTAGAAAACAAATAACAATTAGTATATAATAGATATAATTTTATAATTGTAACTTGTAGGAAAAAAAAATAATTACACATCATCCGGTGAATATTCTGGCTTTTCCATCCGATAACCATCTACTAATTTATTGTAAAGCTTTTCATCTGCTTCCATTCCTAAAATAAATGCAAAAAATTTAGATTAATTACATCAACTTTTCTATAATAAATAGTCTTTTTGAACGAGTATTTTATGATAACATTATGTTACATGGAAATAGTAACATGTTTGCCGAGAGAAATAATTAATAAGATATTAATCAAAAGAATAACACACACAGCCTTCGGTGGTTTATAGGGCAAATCTCCCAGTAATCTTTAAACGGAAACAAACTGCATTGGGATACTCAAGGGAAATTGTGTGATCACAGGTTCTCATACCAAAATTTTGTATAAATGTAACGTCCAAGACTGCTACACTTTAATTTAATTTCCAATTAAGAATATCGTAGCTTTCAACTATTAGATATTATGTGTTATATATATAATAGGACATGAACAGGTATGAACAAGTATGTTGGCCTAGATCCATGTAGTATATTTTGATAAAATAATTAAAATTTGATTATCATTTGACCAATATTCTTTAGTTTAACAAAAAATTTTTCTTTATTATCTAAGTTATAGGCGGTAATAATCAAAATGACCTAATGATTCAAAATAGTAATAGCCTTATATAGCAGGCAGGGGTGACTGACCCATATCAAATTAAGTAAATTTTGATTTATATAGAGCACAAAGATTTTGCCATTAAAAAAACGTATATGATAATATTTTCAGAAAGAAATTGTCAATTAAGCAAGAGAAAAGAAACACAAAAAGATAAGACTATGATCGAAATGCACATAATACTACATATATTATTAAAATATATTCAAAAAACTTCTTGAATTATTATATGAATTAATAATATTAAATGAGTAGAGCATAATAAAAGTATAATTGGAAATATTGAATAGAAATACCCAAGTAAAATGGCTGAGAATCGAGGAGAGGGACCGAGAAGCAGCCAGCCGCCAACATGGCTTCCTTGCAAATGAGAAATCTTACGAGGAGCAGCGCGGATTCTTTCCTGATCAAGAGTCCGCTCCTCAACTGATCTAGGCAAGCGTCTCTACTTGCCTTTATTGGAGGCGAATTATGGCGCCTCGGAATGCCACCCTCTGATTGGCTAATTAGGCAGGTAGGGGAAATGGCTGCAGAGAATGAGAAAGAAGGGGGAGAGGAGAAATGATTGATAGAAAAATTGTAATAAAGTTGCAAAACTTTCCTAATTTGCTTAAACATGTTTAACTCTAAATAAATATGGTTTTATTAATATTAAATTATGTCCTCGGGATTGTTGTAGTTGATATGATTTTATTTAAGCAATTTGGACCCCCAATATATAAATTAATGATTAATTTAATTAAATTATTAAATTAAAGATTAATTAATTAAATTAAATAATGAGTACCGTTTAGTCTTATATGGACCAAGTTGCAGAGAAGACTGTCAGTGTGAGTGTGTATGAGAAAAAAAGTATGTGTTAAAAAAAAAAATTTAATTATTTAAAAGCAATAAAAGTCAAATAAAAATTTGATAATTTTCGTCGTTTATTACCGTATGTTGGTGTTAAAATTTTTTTTTTTTTATTTATTTATTTAAGGTTTTTTTCGGCATCTAAGGCCATTAGACCCCATTCCTATTTATTTCAAATGATTGGTAGCCAATTCAAATTAAATAAATTTTTTTCTCGCTGGGAACTTCGGAGAAAAATTCCTACCATTTAATTTAATGGTGAAATATTATCATAAAAAAATATTTATGCGATAGTAATTATCCCTTACGTGGTTATATACAGTTTATTTATTATTTACTCCTATATATAACCAGGTAAGAGAAAGTCATGCGCTCAGATTTTAAAAATTCAATGTCTACAAAGATCGGACTCATTAAGGATTCATGCCAGGCATACTTTCGCTTACCCTAACTACATAAAGAAAAGATTTCTTTTATTACAAGGACATCGGCCAACAAAATAAATTATTTTGCGTATTATTCATTTATTTATAAATATTTCGATTCCAGTGATATAGAATCATCTTCATTACAATTAACAGATGTTTTGAAAATCGTTAATTACTTCCATCCAATATGACAAAATAGCTGAGCATTCCATGAATGCAATTTTCCTAATGATAATACGCAAAATTATTGGGCCTTAATAAAATTGATCATCCTTACCAGGGCCGGATCTAGGGGGGTGGGGGGCAGTGGGTGAGTGTGCCCCGGGGGGCAGATATCAGGGGGCGGCAATTAAAGAAAGATTTACTAAAAAAAAGGTAAAATGGTATGAATTTTGTATAGAAAATTTTAAGGAGGTGGCGGCAAATTAAATTTTGCCCCCCCCCTAAAAAATCTCCTAGTTCCGGCCCTGATCCTTACGGCCATCTACAAACAAAAAGATTTCTTTACCTGGATATGGAGTTTTTGCTAAAGAGAAAAATTCCCATAAAACAATTCCGTAGGACCAAACATCTGACTGGAATGAAAAAACTCGGTCCCTTATTGATTCAATCGCCATCCATTTTACAGGTAAAAGACTCTGAAAACAAAAATTTACTTTTAATTAATAATGAATTTAAAAATTAAACATTTTGATATTATAATACTTACATCTCCTTTTTTCTTATAGTTATCAGATTTGTACATACTTTTGGCTAGACCAAAATCACAAATTTTCACAATATTATTATCTGCTAACAAAATATTTCTCGCAGCCAAATCGCCGTGTAATACCTGAAAAAATCAATAATTATTTACATTGGGAAATTGGTCAAACACGCATGACACTCCGCATTTATATATAGAGCCTATATATTGTAGAATTTAAATGGATAAACAAATGGGCTAAGCCACTTGCTCTAATAGCCTTAAATATGAATTTGTCTACTATTTTCAAATATGAACTAATGCTATACAGCAGTCCCTTAATCAAGGGTCACATGAAAACCCTACTAGAACTTTAGATAGTTATTCATTGATGGTTTTATATGACAGAGTTTACAGCCAATATTTGCGAGGGGGCTTTCTTTATTATTTAAGAAAGGATGGAAACCAGCAGCAGGAAAAAATAAAACGTGTGGATTCTTTATGTATATTTAGAAGTTCCGTGTCAATTCTTTGATCCTGCATGCTTTATCAGAGCAACAACCATGTTCATCTATTACAGGGGTGGGCATACTGCGTAATTCAATTTTTCCCACCTTTGCCTTCATTCCTAGAGGTGAGGTTATTTATAATTTTATCTCTGACCCCTGCAAACGAAGAAGGAAGGCACAGGCGAAGCAAAAGAGGACTCTATTGTAAACACTCAAGTAGTGTCTTTTTTAACACCCTCCTCTGCCCTTACACTTTTTTTTATACAGTAAAATCACTCAGAATTATATCCTACACTGCGGCTCGTCAGATAATAAATATTATGGGGCGGCGGCACTTACAATATTGCATCTTATGTCAGTGTTAATTTTCTTTATTGAGATGTATACGTGGGCGGGGAGAAACCAATGCCTACCAATGGAAAAAATTCTGAATATTCAAAAATCTTTAGATCCTCTCATTTTGAGAATATTACTAGGGGTGTTTGATAATGAAAAAAAATAATAGATTATGAGAAAAAAAAAACGAAGTTTTTTTCGTAATATTTTCGTTTTTTCCCTCTCATGAAAATCAACAGACGGACAGACATGTCGCAATCATATTAACTACAAATCGAATGGATTAACTCAATGGGGTAGGCGGCTTTTTGTGATAATTAAAATATTAACAAATAATAGTGGAATCCTTAATTTTTTTTAAAAAGGTAAATTTAAGTTATATGTTTCAATATATTATTTATTAGTTTTTTTAAATTTTACCTCATTAAATCATTCTCTTTCAAATAGGGCAAACGATTAGCAGTTTAAATTTAATTCTTAACTTGCCAAAACAGCTCTTTCTAAATGGAATGTTTTATCAAAAGGATGATATTTCCTTTACCTTGCGTGAACAGAGATACTCCATTCCTCTCGCGACTTGAAAGGCCCAGCATAGCAGGTCACGGGTGCAAACAGGGTTCGAGAGATTGGGTTTGTAATCCCCACGATAATTGGACCGCCATTCAGGTTGTAAGCTCATTGTCGAATTATTGCTCAATATCATCGTGTTATCTTCGCCTCCTAGTTTAAATTTAGTTTTTAATTATTATTATTATATTAATGGAATAACGATAGAACATTTTATTAATTAACTCTCTTTACATACCTGAAGGGGACATCGAAATTAAACTCATATCTGAGGTGATAGCTTCGCCTGTTGCTGATGATGGTGCAAGTGAATGGTTATCCGATTGGTTAATGGAATTGGACTTCATATGACGATAATCCACAGCAATACAATTGGCATTGTCTGGTTTTGGTGAAACCGGCACCTCGTAGCCATCACTCCAAGTCAAGGCGGCGTATTTTAACCTAATCAAAAATAAATAAAAATTAATTTAAAAACATTTAAAGTTTTTTTTTAGAGGGATGACCTATGACAGTATAGCTGCCCTGCGCCTCTACTCCCAAGGGTTCAGGTTGAGACTTTAGAAGGCCACAAATCCTTCTACCAAAAAATATCCACTAAGATAGCAAGTTTGCGAGATATGTTTGTCCTAAGGATTGGGCAAAATTGCACGTTGAACTACACTTTCGCGGAGGGTGGACTACCCTTATCCTAGAGCGCCGGCCCAATAAGCTCAACATCTCGCATCCGCCTATTATACTAATGAAATTAAAATTTCATTGTCTAGAGAAAGATCTTAAAAACTGCACGCTTTCTAACAAGATCTACTAATGTAAGATCTTTCTCTAGGCAATGAAATTTTAATTTCATTAGTATAATAGACGGATGCGAGATGTTGTGCTTATTGGGCCGGCGCCCTAGGATAAGGATAGTCCACCCGCCGAATCTTTAAATCTCGATCAGCGTTCTTCCAGCGCGAAGACAATCTATCTACGTCGCTCTTCTGCTACATTCCAAGCTTGACTTGACAAACTCGGCTATTTTGATATTATTAAAGATTTACCAACGTATCTAGTATACCTTAGTGCTAATTAGTGCCTACCCCTGAATTCTAATATAGACCTAGTGAGAAATTCAAATTCAATTTTGTCAGGATTTTGAAAGCGCACCCTGTACAGTGAGGGACAATACTAAGTCCCACCCAAATATAATAAATATAAATAATAAAATAAATTTAAATAATAATAATAAATGTTAAAAATTTCATTAGAAGAATGGACGGAATTCTAAAATTTTTTTGACTTGACGACTGTTTGGCAGATTATAATTTCAGTTCAACCTTTTGAACATTCCCTACCTTTTAAAATAAAAAAAATGAAAAATTTTTTTATAAGTTTAAGGAAATGAAGATTTGATAGTCAAAAGGCTGGAGTGAAACTGTAATCTGCAGAATGATCGCCAGGGAAAAGTTAATGTATTAATATCCATCATTCATTTATTAGAATTGGAGCTAATAAGTAAACATAGTAAATATAATGGAGGAATGGAGATAACAGCCAAATTTTAATGCTCGAGATTCAATAAAACTTCCAGAATAAGACGATTTGACCTTAATTTATTTTAGAAAATCGAAACGACTTATTATGGAAGTTTTTTTGAACCTCGAGCATTTCAACTTCAAGCAATTAAACATCTAAAATTTAAAGAAAATGAATTAAAAAGCTTTAAAAAAAAATCACCTTTGTTCCGGTGTATAGTTATTTTGAGGAGGATTCTGAAGGAGTGCTAGTGGATTGAGTTCTCCCGTCGAATGGTCCAGCTGATCAATAAACGATTCTCGATGCCGAAGCAAATAATTGTGCAAATTGCCAAATCGACAATATTCAACAATTACAAGAAGTTCCACTGGAAAAATTTTATTTATATAATAATTTGAAAAGAATTACTAGATTTTTGATGAATTAAAGCGCCAAATCCCCATTATAATAATTTTCTGACTCAGTTCTTTCGCAATGGGCTACAAACCACTTTGGAATCATTTTGCAAAGGCACTATTATTTTTTGATATGTTGCGCATGTGCACAAACTGGTTTATAGTCAAGTGTAAAAGAATCTAATACTTATATGCCTTATATTTTATATTTTGGAAGTAAATTCTTAACTATAAAAATATAAATATATTGAGAATCGATTAATAAAAACCTATGTTGTATCATTACAATATTTTATCAATAAAAAACTTACTCTTATTAACATTTCTGGTACAAGCACCGAGCAGATTAACAACATTGAGATGTTTTCCTAGATGAACCATAATTTTCAATTCCGAAGTCAATGCCCTTATATAGGTGGGGTCAGCGTTCCGTTTTACCATCTTCACAGCCACAGTGGATTTTACGTCATCCTCAAGAATTCCCATAGCTTCTGCTTTCACAACAATTCCAAATGCGCCGGCGCCCAGTTGTTTACCTGTTCAACATAACATTTTTTAATTACACGAATATAATTTAAGGTAAAAAAATCTATTAAAAAATCAAAAGATGTTAATGTTAAAAAAATCGTAGCTATATGATAATTAAATTTTAATACATTTTAATTATGTTTAATTGAAAAAATTAAAATGAACAAATTAATTTATTATTACCAAGACGAAGTTTTTTCCCTTGGAAACTCCCAGAGTTTATCATAAGGAAGCAATTCGGCTTGTTCATCAACAGGTAAATCTCGATTTAAAGAATCAATTGCACCTTCTTCAAAATTCATCAGACCGGCCATTGTAAGTTGTTTTCGAAGTTTCTGAAAAAATAAGAAAATAATATTATCTATTCATGTTCATAACATACAAAAATTTTTAAAATTTACCTTCTCTCTAAGAATACGGAAGATGAGATAAATCGTGGCAACAACTAATCCTATAATAATAACGCAACCGACAATTATCCCGGCAGTGTAATTCGTTTTGTCTAAAAATAAAATAAAGTGACTGATGAGTTAATCATATAGGTTTAATCAAATTATTTATAAAAAATATTTATGATAATATTTAAAGTTCATTCACTATAAAAATAATAAATAACATTCTGAAGTAGCCTTGAAAGTCAGATCATCAGATAAATAAGAAAATAACAAAACAATCTGATGAAGGGAAAATTGAAAATTTTAAAACAACCAAGATGAGGTTGTAAAACAATGCTTGTAAAACAATGATGGATATTGATAGAGGAAATGTTAGCAAATTATACATTTTGAATTAAATTTTTTCCTATTAATAGAAAAACTAGGTAAGAAAGTGTAAAACTGATTGAAATAAGAAAATTAAAAAATGACCCGTTAGCTCATTCATTGTTTGATTTCAGAGGCTTGGGAAATAATTCTCAATAAAATCTATCTAAAAATTACTAAATTTCCACTGCAATATATGAATGAGCGGATATTCACAAGTAATAAAAGATGTGATATATAGAGAGAAAGTATTGCGATTATGTCAAAAATTCGATGTCGAGATTTTGATGGATAAAAGTTTTGAGAACCCCTGAGTCCAAAAAAAGTGGATCCCGCAAATTGGTCTGTGTGTCTGTTTCTGTGTAACAATTTTAAGCATTATGGAATTGAGCTACGGGATTGAAATTTTATATTTAAGTTAGATATCCTTCTATTGTGGATAAAATATCTAAATACCGAATGAGATTAAAATTTTGAAAAATAACTTCATTTCGAAAAGAATCACGAATTTTGTATTTTTTCAAAAATTATTTATTTATTAATGAATGAATTAATTAATTAATTAAATTAATTAATGAATATCTATTTTGTTCAAGGGCTCACATTCCGCCCAGGCGAAAATTTTTTTTTTTAAATAAAATGAATTTTAACATAAATTTAAACATTTTCATCGAATTATTTGAAGTTGCTTGTGCGCGATTTTTTGGCTAAAAACAATCTATATATATTAAATCTATATATATAATTAACTAATGTCCGTCCGTCTGTCCCGCTCTATTTAGGCAACTTCCCGTTGGAATTTTTAAATGAAATTTTTTATGCAAAAAGAGGACCTTCTCGGGATTACAGGAAAATTATTTTCATTCCGAAATTCCCATAACTTTTTGAGTTATTAATTTTTAAAGTTACGATTTCTCTCATAGGAAATGTATAGAGAAATATTTATGTATTCTTTTCATGTGTGTATTCCATGAATGTAAACAAATCCTCAAGCAGGTTCTGGATTGGAATCGAATAATAATAATTTTCTTTTCATAATTAAGAAGAAAAGGCGAGGGTCCGCCGCAGGCGGCCCGAGCCAGCTGGAAGGGGGGTCCAGGGGCGAAGCCCCCCTGTCTAGATGCAAAGGCGGGCGTGGCGCCCGGTTCTCATAATTAAAAAAAGGCGAGGGTCCGCAGCAGGCGGGCCCGAGCCAGCTGGAGGGGGTCCAGGGGGGCGAAGCACCCCGGCTAGTACACTAATAAAGCCGCAGCCACAGTATACCCCAGATCTGGCCCCCTGTGACTTTTTCTTGTTTCCCGAAACTGAAGAGGCCTATGAAAGGACGATTGAGGGCTAGGATTAAAGATAAAGAGGGCATCGAAGATGGAGCTGAACAAGATCACAAAAAAGTGATTTTTTGAAGTGCTTCGAGGATTGGAAATAACATTGGCACAAGTGGATAATATCTGGTGGGGATTACTTTGAAGGGCACAAAATAGATATTCATGAATAAATAAATAATTTTTGAAAAAAAAAAACAAACACAAAATTTGCTTTACTTTTTGAAAAGACCTCGTATACCATATTTTTGATTTTGATTAACAAATTTACCTTTGATAATCAATGTAGATTTTCTTTCAATTTGTCCAATCCGATTATATGCTTTACAAGTATATTCGCCGTCATCAGCGGCCATCACAAATCGGATCACTAACATGGTTCTATTTTTTGATATAAAAATACGATCCTTATGATGAGTACCCTTGGGAATTATTCTTGTTCCATCCTAAAACAAAATATAGAATGAATTTTTACATATTTTTAAGAAATAATTATAACAAGAATAATATAAAAATCTTCAATTTCCATTAAAATTTTAACTTTAAATGACTTTTTTCCATTATCTGAGGCTTTTTAAACCCAACTCCTATTTATTTTTATTAATTGATAAAATAAAATAAATTTTTGCCACTTTGCTAGTATAAATGCCGAGCTATCTCTACCTTTGCGCTATGCCCTGGTGATAAATATGACCCAGATATATGGCCCAGGGGATAAATATGACTTTTTCTGTAAAAAATTAAGGAAAAAATAAATTCGAAGAAATATTCATGAATGGCTAGATGACTTTTATTTTATTTAGTTTGTTAAAGTTAGCATATTTTTATATACTAAAATACCAATGAATTCTTCGAGAATGGAATGATTTCATTTCAATTAGAGAAAACAGTTCCATGACGTCTGTTATTTTTTCGGCATACTAATATATACGCATGAGAAAAACTTATTTGGAAGTTAGTAATAAATAGGGAGTCAGCTAAGTATTAAAAAAGTAGAAAGAATGAGCAAGCAGCTAGTTATATTTCAATTTATTAATAAACCAGAGCTGACGTTTATTAATAAATTGAAATATAACTAGCTGCTTGCTCATTATTTCTACCTATTTGAATATCAACACTCAGCTATATACCTCCTTCAAATATTAAAAAAAGGTGATTATAAATAAATACACTTTTAACATGAGTGTATTGTAAGATAAAAAGGCAGAGACAGAGAATTGTAGGAAAGTCTTCTCTTTTTTCCTGATTAAATTTATAGTAGAGGTAATATAGTGTTTTATATCCAGTAATTTTTAAGTGGAAGTTACTTGCCTTATACCATTCTATTTCCGGTTTTGGATATCCTTGTGGATTACAAGTAAAATTAACAGAATTTTCCTGTTTAATGACTTTAGTTGGTTGCATATTAGTGCTGAAAATTGTAGGCTTCTTTTCATCTAAAATAGATATTTTTCCATATGAATTTATATCTTAGATCTTATATATTTTGAAATTAAGAAAACTTACCTAAAACGTCAAGAGAGTAAGAACTTGATTCAATTATATCCGGAGATGAATTTGAATAATATTTACATTGATAATCTCCAGTATTATTTTTTTTAATTTTTGGAAAATGCAAAATCGATTTATAAGAAAATTTCGATTGATCACTATATATTAAAGCTGAAAAAGAGATGTAATATTACAGAATTTGTAGAATAAATTATTTTAGCTTAGCTATTAGGAGGTACCATCTATTGCAATAGTATTGAGAATGCCTATGAGTTAGGCAGCCACACTTGCACACACAACAAAAGCTTCCTTGCCTCTGGAAGGGCTACCTTTTTCTAAGTAGACAATAGGCTGTACGACCTTTTATCACAAAAGAACCACTATAAAAATTTATTGTTTTAATATAAAATAGAAATATTTTATTTTAAAGATGTATCGAAATAAAAATTCTTTCAATGTTTTAATTAGAAAAAAACAATATAATTTTGTTTTTTAATTAAATTCGTAGCATATTTCAAACTCCTTTTAGATTATTTCTAAAAATGAGAATGTGTATAGGCTCTTTTCAGAATGATCAGACCTCATTGCTTTATAATTCTGACAAAACATTTTCGATACATCGTGGCAGAATAATATAAAAAGAAAACCGCGCCTCTATTAGTAGTTATATAGGCCTATGATTATTTATGTTAATAATTTTTGAAGACCAAAGAGAAAAAACCAAGATATAAATGTATCATCTATTGCAATATTATTAAGATTAGAGCCTGGTAGTTAGGCAGCCCAAATGGCCCACGCACACTCAAGCGCCCCATAAGCTTATGCACGCGAGTCCGGCTCGGATCGCCTTCAAACGTGCCAAAAGTGTGTGGCCTCTGACGAGCCGAACCGAGCTTGAGCAGATCCATCAGGGCATTCTGTCCGGATCGGCTCGGGCATGTGTGTGGCCCTCAACGAATCGGACTCGTACCTCAGATAAGGTATTAATTGGCTTTTGTCTCAATACTATTTCTATAGATGGTACTACATGTATCTCTTAAGTTGGTATAACTTTCGGTTAATATGAATGATTAATAGGTTCCTATATGGACCCTGTTATGCATTACTATGTCAAGCGCCAAAAAAATTAAAAATTGAGTTAAGCACGGATTATTGTTTCAAATGCTATAATTAATAGTATTTTTTATGAAATATTTCCTAAAAAATTTTATATTTAATGTTAATTGCACAATTGACAAAAAATATATATAATCCAATGAAAACAAAAAACTTTAATGTTAATTTTCTCAAAACTCGGTAGCTGGCGCTTGACACACTAATGCGTAACAGGGTCCATATATTTTTAAAATTTCAACATATTAGCCGAATTCCTAAAATTACTTTTATTATATAGATAATTAATAAATAACTCACCGTTTCCTTCAATACGCTTCTCATTAAAAAACCAATCGATGTTTTCAGTGAAATTATAAATTGGTATTCGACAAGTTAGCGTAACATTATCATTTTCAACCACTTCATTTGGAGAAACAATAATCTCAGGATCACCCTCTAGAAATTTTTAGAAAAATACGTTTTATAAAAGTTATAATAGTAGATTATTAATATTGAATTAACGAAAAAATTAAATGAATTTACCTGTAATAATAATTCGTTGTAGAGAACATCCCATTCCAATATCATTTTTAGCACGGCAAATCATATAACCACTTTCATTAACTGTATAATTTATAGATGAAGTCAATTTTATTAAATTATTTACACGGCGTGTTTCTACATATTGGTAAATACTTCTCTGAAAAATAAATATATCATAATTAATATTTACATGAACAGTGGTGGTCAGTGACAAAAATAAACACCACTAAACCCACTCGTACCCTTTTCTTTAAACATTTCGCCTCCTTTCTAATAATTCCTATCCTAAAAATTAAACCACAAATGGGATTATTATTGTAATAACAATCAAACAAATGGATGTAAGTAGAATAGTTTTATATTGGCAGTGGCGTACCGAGTGGGGGGCGGTCCGCCCCAGGCCCCGAGCCTGCATAGGCCCCATATATTTATAAAAAAAAAATTTAATAAAAATTTCCTTTTGAGAGGCCCCGGGGCCCTTGCGGCAGGTCCGGATCTAGGGAGGGGGAAGTGGGTGGACAATTTTGCGTCTCTAAAAAAAAGGTAAAATATTTTTCCGGACGGGGAAAAATTTTGAAAATTTTGGTTCCGCGGGCGGCACACGAAAAAAATTTTGGTTCTGCGGGCGGCAAATTAAATTTTGCCCCCCCCCCCCCCCCAAATCTCCTAGTTCCGGCCCTGCCTTGCGGTTCAGGGATATACAGTACTTTAAAAATATTTTTGTGTATGGAGGTGAAGGATATTTAAAGATAAGTACCCCCCCGCAAAAAAAAAATTCAATATAAGGCCCCCTCTTCTAGTCCCGCCCCAACTGCCTCGGTACGCCTCTGTATATTGGTAACAGAAATAGTATATTCGAGAAGGAAGTGACCCTATTATCTAAAAAATAAAATAGTATATACTTAAAATTTTAAATAAATTTATAATTAGTATATAGAGAGAGAAATTATTGGATTCATGTCAAAAATTCGATGTCGAGATTTTGATGGATATACACGTTTTGAGGTCCCCTGAATCCAAATGAGTGATTTTCGCGACATGGTCTGTCTGTGGGTGTGTGTGTGTCTGTGAACAAAATATCTCAAGAACGAAAAGAGCTAAGAGGTTGAAATTTTATATTTAAGTTAGGCACCCCCCTGGGACGTGACATGGAGTTTTTGAATAAAATTAGTCAAAGAGTACTAGTACTTTACTGATATAATTTTTCAGTTTTTTTAGGTTTTCTCAAAATTCGCTGAGGGGGGGGGGTTGATATCGGTCAGACAGTTCAACCCCCCTCTCTCCCTCCTCAAAAAGTTTTCTGACTATAGCTCTGCTCTCCGATTTTCCTGTCCATTAAGAAGGTGCATCAGTTTTAGCATTACTTACGTTAATTTTCTTTTCTCCGGGATATTCATTACACGTTTCGTCAATTAAAGAGTTAGTTGGTAAAAAAGACCAGGAAATTTGTTTGGCTTCCGGTCTAGGAAAACCTCTTATTATACATGATATATGTGTCTCTTCATTTTCTTGATAACCATCTTTAACATCAAGGAAAATTAAATCGGGTTTTGCTAAATAAAACAAAGAAAAAATAATAATTCCCAATTCCTTAAAAAAATTATATAAAATTAATTTTTACCAAAAACATTTAAAGTAAAATTATATTCTTTTGTCATATGGCTATTTCGAACTCGTAACTTATAAGGCCCAGAATCATCTTCATTTACTTTTTTTATCATTAATCTTGTTTCTGTCACTTCCCTTTTTTCTTGTCTATTAATAAAAAATTTATTGTTCTTATCTTCGGAGATGTCCTTTGCTTCATGACAAATGGAATCACTTTCTGTGGTGCATTTCCAATAGAACCAAGTAATTGCTGGCTCTGGAAAGGAACTTATAGTGGCAGTGAAACTGACATCCTCTTCTTGCTCAGCATTGTAAGAAGATTCAGAGCCACTTATTGAAATATCAATATAAGAATCATTGCTACCTAAAATAAAGAAAATTTTTTAGGTAAATCTGTTATAAAACACAATTTTACATCTTTTCCCCCTTTGTAAAAGAATTTGATTTTCGGTTTAACTGCGGTTTATATGTAAAAATTACAACGTTTCGGCCACTCGTTCTGTGGCCTTCTTCAGGTACAATTCAGCTCAGATTATAAAGGTTTTTACATCAGTGACAATCTCAATTGAATTTTAATTTAAATTAAATTCAAATGAGATTATTTTAGATTTGATTGTACCTTTAGAAGGCCACAGAATAAGTGGTCGAAACTGTAATTTTTACAAATAAACCACAGTTAAACCTCAAATTCTTTTACTAATGATAACAACTGTGAAAGCCTCAACTCAAAAAATCTTTTCTCCCTATTAATAACTATTCTCTTGTAATTTTAATAACTAATTTAATCTTTTGCTCAAGTGGATGCGATTAGAAAGAGATTTTAGCGGCTCCCTACTCCTACCAGGCTAACTATTTAATATAAACTTTCTTTTTATTTTTTATTTGGTTTCTTTTTGTTACGAAATAGATCTACTTCAAAATATTTGATTGATTAGGGGCAAATTGAATCCCATAAATAAATTACACTACAATTTGTTTTAGTATAGGACGTCTGTTGCACACACTTGATCTCGAGCTCTTGGTTTCTTCCCTTCATATATGAATTTGTACGATGTCAAAAACGATTGAAAATTCATTTTTTTTTTATAAAGTAAATAAATTTTAAAATAAAAAAAAAAAAAATATTTAAAAACAAATTTTTCTTTGAAATTGTTTCAAAATTTATCTGAATGTTTTTGTATTCTTACGTACCTACAACCTTTACATAAACATCATGTTTACTTTGGTCATTAATTTCACAAGTATAACGGCCAGAATCTTCATAAGTAGCCTTGTCAATTATTAAATAATTATTCTCTTGTCTTACATGACCTATCTAAAAATAAAGAACAAAAATTATTATCCTCCTTAAGTGGTGTTGCTGAAGTTGGTTTATTTGAGTTAGAAAACGCTATAATTTCAGTAATATTTCTATTATCATTTTTAATTTTAAATGAAAAAAATTTCTTTGCCTGACAAATTTTTCTAAATCAGCTTATGAATATATTTTTAACAGGGGCGTATATAGAAATTTTTTTCGGGGGCCCGAACTCAAAAAATTTTCTGAGGAAAATTTTTTTTAAGAAACTATACTTTTTTCACACGAAATTTTTTGAGGAACATTTTTTCTATTGCGGAACCAAAGTTGTCCATCCTGCGGAAAAATTTGTTGCGCTGATGTCTGTATATCCCTATATATGTATATGTGTTTGGGAAATTTCGGGGGGGGCCCGGGCCCCCTCGGCCCCCCCCCCCTTAAATACGCCCCTGATTTTTAAATAGAAATAATTCCATAGATTAATTTATATTATCAGAGCTTTGTCAAGTTAATTTTAACTATTTTTTAATTTTATATTTTATATTTCCAATTTTCTGTTTTAATTGAATCGGATGATTAATAATTGCTAGACGTATAACATGGTCGCTTCCATGAGTTTTAATTATAAGGGTCGTTTGTAGTGAATGAGGTGAAGTATGTATCTTTTTGTAAAATTTTCTCGCAACATTATTTATAACCCACCACCCTTTCTCACAAATGTCCCCTTTTTGTTTTAATATAGATCCACTGAAGGAGTGCCGATAGGTCTCCGAAATATTTGAATTATTGCCTTGTAAACTAATAGAAAGATTGCTGAAAATATAGCGTTTTCTTTCTCAAAAAAAAAAAAATTATTATCTTTGAAAGTTGGCTGGCTGGGTACTGAAGATATTAATTTGGAGAGGTTTAGAACTTTTCAGTACATAATAATGTAATTTTCTTCTGTCTGGGGTCAAATAAAGGTTTGTTTTAGAAAACTTTTTGACTATTAATTGAACCTACTGGTCCGAATCCTATTGATAATTTTCTTTATTATTATATTTATTATAATCCGGAAAGAAGTTGCTGTTGATGTTACAAGTTGAGAAAGAGCAAGTACGGGAGCAGCAAAGAAAAGAAAGTCTGCCATGCTCCCGTACTTGCTCTTTACCAACTTATATTTATTATTTTAAAAGTTTATGATAATTATATTGTACTGAAAAAACCTAAACCTCCTCAGAAAAATGATTATCTATGAAAGAATTTAATAAAATAATTTTAATACTTTTTTAGGATTGGGGTAAGTCCATATATATGTTTGTTCCGGATAATATGTACAATTAAGCACAAATCTTTCACCTAATTTGACGTGATAAGAACCAGAAATTGTAACAGAAATATCTTCTTCTTCTTCAGGTTCTGAAAAAAAAAATGGACAATTTAAATAAATTCAAAATTATGAAACAAGTTTAATCCTAAAGAAATCTAATTTGTTCTAATAGATGTATTTATAAATAAATAATATAACCTGTGGACCTTCCCCTTATTTAGAAGTTTAATAGTGGATTATATATTTTTTTAAATATTAATAAATATGAGGTATAGTTTATATAAGTGTATATTTGCGTAAAATACAGTGCCTCATTCTTATGTGTTCCTTGGGTAAAATACAAAGTAATAGGAAAGGAGGGTGCTCTGTTAACAGAGAGTTTAATTTCGTGGAGACTGGTTACCTGGCTGCACGCTCCTTTCCTATCTATTGTTTATTATATTGTAATTTGTCTATATTTTACTCAAGGAACACATAAGAATGAGGGACTGTATTTTACGCATATATACACTTATATACCTGGTAAACTATACCTCATATTTATTAATATTAAAAAAATATATAATCTAGCCTAACATTCTTTGTAATTTTCCTACTTTTGCAAACAAATAAGAGGCAACTTCGAATAGAATAGTGATGAATGTTAGGCGTCCGCAATTTAGAAAATTGACAGGCAAGGAAGTCAATCAGGATAAAGGCTACTCTACTGGCTGACTTCCCCTCCTGTCAATTTTTTTTAGAAATGATTACCAATTGACGGGATCTATAGTCTAGACGTATTATTGTTTTTATATTTGAATTAAAAAAATGATAATTACCAAATGCATAAATATGTACAGCTATATAATAACTGGTTTCTTTATAAGCACAGACAAGAGTCTGTGAGTCTTGTTCATTTTTTGCAAAATTTGTAAAAAAATAACCTTCGTGCTTCTCATAAGAAACATTTGATCTATCCCAGGTTGTTCCAATTTCGAACTAAAAATATTAAATTATTAATTAGTGTTTAAATTATATTTAAAAAATTAAATAAAATTATAATATTTAAAGTTGCCTATTAGTTACTAATTTCAGCACTAAGTACATTAGTTTTTAAGCACAAGTCAAAAATAAATTATTCAGATAATTTGCAAATGAGAATTGAAACACTTTCAAAATTGTATTTATGATGTTTAGATATGTAGGGAGGGAGAAATTTTTTTGGTAAAAAGCGAGTATTAGGCCAAAAAGGTTTGGGCTATCCTATCGTTCTTTGTAATATACGATATATATTTATATATTTCTAAGAGGATCAAAAAAAAAAAAGAAAATTTAATTAACATTTTTTATTAAACCCAACGCTGCCAACCCTATGAATTTTCAGGAAATTTTTTGCCCCTCCTTTTTTGCAGATGGGGGACTAGAGAGTCATTTCGAAATTCCAACGTGAAGTTGGTCAAACAGAGAGTGACAGACAAACGGACACTCCGCAATTATATATATAATAACAAGTGATAAAGCCAGCCTTCGGCGAGCAAATGCAAAATTGTAAAGTTTTAAATTTCCCTCTCTGAATTAAAGTTTTAAATTTTCCTCTCTAACTTAAAGTTTTTAATTTTCTCCCCCGATTCCACTTCCTATTATTCAGGCCAGTCAGCACCATGACAGGCACATACACTCAGGAAGTCAGTGGCTAGCGCTTTATATATAGTAATGATATTTTAATTTAAAATAAAATATATAAATAAGAAAACTTACTGGTTTTTTTCCTAGAATACTTAAAGATGGAACAATATCAGGCCAGGAAGTTTTACAAGGAATAATAACATCAGTGAAAGGTGTCACAATTACAGATTTATTTCCAATCACTAAAGGATTTTTCTCATCTGAAAACAAATTATTAATATTATTAATTCAGCAAAAAGATATCCTCTTAAAGGCATTTTTTATAGATTACACTAGTCGACAAGCTTTTCTTCAAAAGAAATCTAATTAGTGAACCTAGTGCATTTTTTCATTCTGAATTCAGATATGTAGTTAGAATTTTTCCATCAGGCACAGTTTAAGATATATAGAGAAAAATAGGTTTTAATAGAAAATGTGCTCTAAAAAGACTCTTGTAGAATGTTCAAAATATTTTTAACGCGGCACCCCGCAAAAAAATGCGGGTAGTTTTAATACATATAAATTATAAGTTTCAATCCAATCGGAGGTCATTTAGACCTGCCGCAAACGGCTAAAAGTTTAGAAAAATCGAAATTTTCAAGATTTTTTTTGCTTTGGTCACCCCTAATACAATTTTAGATATCCCTCAATGCAAAACACATATATTTACGATATTCTATAGTTCTTTGGCTTTCTAAAAATCGTAAAAATCTGTTAATTATTAATGAAATTATAAACAAAAACGTCATCAAAGAAAAAACACCAGTACACTTACTGGTCGAAAAAAATGGACTTCAATTGAATTAAAAAGCGAAGCCTATCTACGAGAAGTTAATGTATCCTGAGTATAGGGTCACGGGCGCTAACTTTATTAAATATTATTAAAAAAAAAATATTTTAGGAATCTCATATCTTTCTTTATTCTTGAAAAAGAAAAAGAGGTTCATTTTTTTCATTTACAGTCGAGAAATATGAAAAAAAATCAATCGGGAATGACATCCCCAAAACTTTTTCGTATATTCTTTTGGAATTATGTCTGTGTGTGTGGGTGTGTCTATGTATGAATGTGAATACGATTGCTTAAAAACCGGAGCAGCCAGGGGAAGTATTTACTCCAAAAGTTCATAGAAATCTACAATTTTAGTGCAAGGAGTATATACCAAATTTCATCGATTTGGCTCCTCTGGTTTTTAAGCAATCGTGTTCTCACACACACACAGACATAATGCCCAAAATGTTTTTTTTGGACTCAGGGAGGTCTAAAATCTAGAAACATCGAAGTCGAATTTTTTGACGATTACAATACTTTCTCTTTATATTCTAGACGAGAAAGTAAAAAACGGCTCAGTCCCGTTCAAAACGGTATGTATGGTCACCCTATAGATTATCAAACAATTGAATGAAACCCCTAAGAAAAAGCAATGAGACCTCTTAATGTGAATGATTATAAAAAATGAATAATGCAAAAACACATAAGCGCCCCAAAACTGTATTGTATGTGATGTGTGGCTTTATAATACGGCATTCTTCTAAGGGAGGGATAAAGATTTGAAGAAAATTTTAGGAGTTGATGAAAAACGATGTTAAAAAGAACGGTCGTTAAAAAAAGTTAAAGATTTTGGAAAAAAAAAGGATGGTAGGTGGGGATTTTAAAAAAAAGAGAATTCTTGGAACTATTTTTTTGTGTAATTTATTTTTTGTTTCAGAATATTTATATTAATAAATAAATAAAAGTTTTTTTAATTAATGGATTAATTATTATATATTTAAAGAAAATTCGAATGTGTAAAAATATAATATAAGAAAATTTTAATATTTTATAGAAAATATTATATTAATTGGAACATAAAAATATTGTCGTAACATGTTCAAAGTTCGGAAAATGAAGAATGTTACATAAATATTGTTATAAATTTATTTGTGTAATTAAAGTAATATATTTCTAGTATAGGTAATATTAAATATTTCCTTATATTATATTTTTGAGAAAGATTCGAATTTTCTTAAATATATGGAAATGTTGAAAAAAATTAAAAAAATTATATAAAAAAAAATAAATTACACAAAAAAAAATAGGGAAGAGAGTCGAATCGAGATGATCTACGATAATCGAATTGTAGTTTGTGAATAAATTTTTTTGGTTGAGGATTTAAGTGTGTTTTCCGTCATATTGTACAGTATCAAAGCTAATACGGGTGTTTATACCTTAATTATGAAAGTGCCCCTCTTTATCGATCTCATGTAATCATCATACATCTACGTGTATATAAAAAAAAATATATAAATTAATTACCTTTAACAAAGAGATAAACACATTGATCGACGTCAATTGTTCTCCTTGGTAATGTTTTGGGATTTTGATAAATACAACAATAATATTGAGAATGTTTAGATGAAACGTTTTTAAGATGTAGAATCGAATTACTTCCTTCTTCAGTTATATATCCCAATTTTATTTTCTAAAAAAAAAAAAACAAAATACATTATTAATTAAACAATTATAAAGTTAAAATTATTGGCAAAGGTTCTATTTTAATGGAATAAAAAAAAAAACTTTTGAATTCAATCGACTATTATTAGCGAATTATCACAAGTAGATAGTGCATTCGGGAAGGTTACAGCTCTATAAAAGAATTGAAGAAGGCATTTTTTAATTAAAGCCGAAACTGTCTGCTATACTGGGACAGCAAAAGGATCTATTACTATTCTATTCTTTTTTTCAACTGGTTGCGTAGCTACCCCACAGCCCTAGTCGTAAACCTGGAAAGCTGGGACTCAGAGCTACTTCATGTACTATATGTGTACTTAATTCCAAATAGATTCATTGAAAATTTTGGTTTTCTATAGAATATGTACATACATATATTTTTCCCATTTTTTATGTATAGATTATATATAGATTATTTTAATGGTTAATTATTCATGAAGTTAAGATTTTTTGTGAATCATAACCTGTCAGGGACTCTCACAAACACACACACAAAATTTTATCAAAATCGGTTCACACGTTTAGGAGGAGTTCAGTTTAAATATATAAAGAAGAAGATAAAGATAATTATTTTGATTAATTAGTTACCTGATTACTTCGCGAGAGCCAAGCAATTTTTTTTCGCCAGTGCATCGAAAATCGGCATCTTGACCAGCTTCAAGTAAGATATCCTCAGTTGGATGAATTATTTTTGGGTATGATGACGATTGCGCAGTTGAATATACTTGAAAAAAAAGAAACAATAAATATTTATAATGATTTTAGTCTAATATCTCAATGTAAATGTTATTATTAAATCGAGTTTAAAGAATAAGAAAAAATAGTTTTGTCCAGAACAATGTAATTCCACAAATGAAACCGACCCAATAGCCGGACTAGAGGGATAGAAGCCCGCGAGCTTGTTGTAGGGGTTAGCGTACTAACCTTGTATACCAAGGGTCGCGGGTTCGGATCCCAGACAGTCCGATGATTTTATTTAAGCCATTTGGATACCAAATGGCTTAAATAAGAATGCCTGGACCCCTAATATATATATTATTAATTAATCAACGGTTAGCGTCAGTCTTATATGGCCTGAGTTGCCGAAAAGACTGTGCGAATGTGTGTGTGAGTGTGAATGAGAAAAAGAGAGAGAGAGAGAGAGAGAGAGATATCGTAAATAAAGTTAATATTTTAAGATATTTTAAGAGCCAGCTCAGGGGAGGTCCAGGGGGGATAAGTTCCCCTGTCTAGAGGCTTAAGGCGGGCGGACGGCTTCTCATAATTAAGAAAAGGCGAGGGTCCGCCGCAGAATCCTAACATAATGAATGACTGTAAAAATTTGGAATTTTAAAACATAACCATGTTTTTCGCCTACGGCAATTAAAGCATTTGTCCGAGAACTCTATTATAAGATAGATACATTAGACTTTTTTAATTTTATTTAGGCCTATTTAGTACAAATTTGGCCTAATGTCCCCGCATTGTGTACGTACAATGTACAAAATGCGGGTACCCTTTACATATTAAAAACAGATAAAAATGGATGTTGAAAAAAAAAACAGAGGAAAAGTTAATTTGATAGGTTACCATTTATACAGACTAACATAACGGTTGCCTACCCTCAAGGCACTAGAAGAGAATTTCGATTTGTCGCTTCTAAACTAGTAACATCATATTTTCAATAAATTTGCATTGTTTTATTTATACATAGGCTATTATTGTATATGACTAGCTTATGGACAGACGAATTAACAACTCTATTCTTTAAAAACTCTTATACAACTGAATATGGCACAATAAAATTAGCCAAAACGTTTTGTAATAAAGGAGTTTGATTTAATAATAGAGGCTTCCTATCTGGCTGCATTCCTCTTTATTTCAGCGATTACATTGTTATGAATGCAACATATTTTAAAATTGGATAAAATTCAACTTCATTTGCTCTGGCATGTCGGCAGAAAAATACCTTGATTTGCCGACACAAAGGAAATTAAAGAGGATTATAATTTTGTAGTTAAAATACTACATTTTATGAATGATTTTATTTTATGCCGACACCGATACCGCAGACCTGGATGGTACACGTTAGGGGTGTCGAATAAAACGAAGAAAGAAAGTCGAATAAATATGCAATTGCAAAGAGTTTATCATAAATTTTTCATTTATCATTATAGCGTCCAACAAACCAGTAGCATCCACGCTCATTAGCAGTCAAAGCGATGAGCATTGAACCTCTTCATCAACTTACAATTATTACTATTACTAGAGGGGAGTGTGATAAACCCCATTAGTTTTTAAGTAGTTGTTTTTTTTTTAACTTTTGTGTTTGCTCAAAATGAGCAATAAACACAAAAGTCTATTATGCGTAATAAATTAACAATATTCTTCTTAATTATAAGTTTTTTTTTTTTATTTATTTAAGGCCTTTTTCGGCATCAAAGGCCATTTAGACTCCAAAAGTGATGGAAATATGACATTTATGGAATATTATACAATTTTGAATAAATTCTAAGCTCTTATCTCATTATAATTTTTATTATGATTCTTTTATTTAGTCTGTGGTTTTTTTTAGTAAGAATAGAAACCTGGGATGTGACGTCACAAGACTTCGGAAGGAAGTGGCTTTAATCTATTTCTTTCTAAAAGATTTAGCCTCTTTCAAGTAAAGAAGGTTTTGTTTTTAAAATAAAAAAAAAAAAATTCAATATTATATTCGAGGGGGGGGGGGGGTTCGAAAAGTTCTCGGCCTGACAAAGAAATCACAAGATTTTTGAATTTTTTTTTCTTATTTTTCAACATATTCACCTCGTAATTCAATGCAGGGGGGGGGGGGGGGGGGGGGGGCATCAGCACGATTGTATTTAAATACATAGAGTTTAAACATTCTTGAAAAATTTTCAAACGACTGAGTTTTTGATTTTCTCAGAATCGGCTCTAAAGATTTTGATTAAAATTCAAAAATCAATTATTTTTTAGATGCTCTTTAAAATGTATATTCTCATGTTGTTTGAAGCACATTTTACTCCAGGGCCGGATCTAGGGGGGGGAGGGGGGCTGTGGGTGCATGTGCCCCGGGCGGCAGATATCAGGGGGTGGAAATTAAAGAAAGATTTACTAAAACAAAGGTAAAATAATATGAATTTTGTATAGAAAATATTAAGGAGGGGACGGCAAATTAAATTTTGCCCCCCCCCCAAAAAAAATTTCGTAATTTCGGCCCTGCTTTACTCTTGTTCTTATCGGAGTCCACTGTTAACAAACGCGGCAGCCATCGAGCAGAAAGCTTTTTCATGCCCAAAACATCGTACAAAATGTTTTGGGCACGGTCGTGAGATGTTTGCAAAGTTAGCATGTTCACGTAACTTCAATCGGGAATTGATTTCCGACCATGTTTGAATTCAAATCCCCACTTTTTGACCGTCGAAATCGAAGGGGACGAATCCTTTAAAGTGGAATTCAACTTATTACTTTCTCTTACCTTTGTATATATGTAATATATATATAGAAAGTATTGGATTCATGTCAAAAATTCGATGTCGAGATTTTGATGGATCCTCACGTTTTGAGGTCCCCTGAATCCAAAAAGTGGTTTTCGCGACATGGTCTGTCTGTCTGTCTGTGTGTCTGTGTTCACTTTTAAGCATGAAGGAATTGAGCTACGAGGTTGAAATTTTATATTTAAGTTAAACACCCCCTGGGACCGGAAAAATAAGCTTTTAATCAAAATCGGCCAAAGAGTACTAATACTTTACTGTACTTTTTCAGTTTTTTTTTCGATTTTCTCAAAATTCGCTCTAACGATTTTGATTAAAATTCAAAAATCAATTATTTTTTAGATGCTCTTTCAAATGTATATTCTCGTTTTGCCCTCAAAATTGTTTGAAGCACACTTTACTCTTGTGCTTCATAGGAAAGATAGGAGAAATGGTTGCCACCTGGTAACAAAATATAAATATTTTCCCATACTTATAAATTTTACATCTGAATTCAAATATTCCCTACTGCCGGGAACTAAATACATGTCGACACAGAAAATCTGGTGAGACAAGCACAGTACACAACTTTCGATTACCGAAGGTAAGAGAAAGTTGTGTGCTGTGCGCCAGTCACACCAGATTTTTTTATATCCGTTGGCGTTATATTCTGTGCGTTAAACTTTTCAAAATTTTTTTCGAACTATTGTATTGATAGATTCTATAAATCAGTAAGAAAATAAACATTTTGCTTTGAAAAATATGTAAAGGGCACTAAAAATATTTTTATATTATTTTCTCTTGTTCTCCTACGTACAGTTCTACAATGTATTTTAAACAAAGAAATCATTCATGAAAGCAGTTATTTCTATTTTGATTTTCTGACTCAAGTTTCTGATTGGAATTCCAAATGAAACCCTAAGACATTCAATTCCCTCACGTATCAACCTATTGAGAATCCGTTGTAGGGGGGATCACCACCTGTTGTTGGTTTAAAATTAATTTCATTAATAACAGGCGCATTCTTAAGCTGTTAATTGGGGGTGGGCAGGGCCGGAACTAGGAGATTTTTTAGGGGGGGGCAAAATTTAATTTGCCGCCCCCTCCTTAAAATTTTCCCTGATCTCAAAAATTTTTCTGCGAAATTTTTTTTTTTTTTTCGCGGAACCAAATTTTCCCGTCCGAAAAAATATTTTACCTTTTCTTTAGAGACGCAAAATTTGCCGCCCCCTGATATCTGCCGCCCGGGGCACGTGCACCCACTGCCCCCCTAGATCCGGCCTTGGGGTGGGGCCTTTTCTTCGATGACATTTTTTTTTTTAATACTAAATGTTTTTGGGACATATGTATTGAATGGGATATTGTAAACAAAGAGTCTCAATGATTAATTGATTTTAGAGAATCAGAATTAGATTATTACATTTAAAAAAAGTAAAAAATGTCCCCGAAACATAGTGAAATAAATAATACCTCCAACAAAAGCGTTATCATTTACCGTTCTAGCACAACTCAACTATTTAAATTCAATTCCCAAAAAAATCATAATTCACATGAGGATATAGGGAATTATTAACAAATAAAAAACTTCCTTCAATGCATTCTCTACAACATGTAAATTTTCTAGCCTATGGTGATATTGGCTTATTGGCTTAACTTTCATAATAGGAAGAAATAATAAAAAATAAATACACTACGAAATTAATTCAATATCAAGAAAAACTTGATAAAGAGTTAAATCATCAATTTCAGGTTATCATTTTTCCTATCATGGAAGAAACGAGCTCATCTTTATAGTGTTGAATTAAATCCCAATAAGCAAAAAAAAAAAAAAAAATGATGACGTAGAAATTTATTAAAGAGGAACAGGTAATAGATTGTTAAAACTAGTCGCCTCTTAAGGTGGGAGGAGGAACTTTCCCATCTTTTAGAAGCTTTAATAAAAGAATTTGATTTTCGATTTAATTGTACAACGTTTCGGCCACTCATTCTGTGGCCTTTTTCAGGTACAATTCTGCTAAGATTACAAAGGTTGTTACATCTGGGACAATCTCATTTGAATTAGTCAACTAATTCAAATTCCATTTATCTGTGACAATCCTTGTAATCTTAGCTCAATTGTTCCTGAAGAAGACCAGAGAATGAGTGGTCGAAACGTTGTAATTTTTACAAATAAGCCACAGTTAAATCACATTTTTTTAGTAATGATAACAATTGTGAAAGCCTAAAGTCAAAAATTTTAGAAGCTTTCTTTAAATGTGATGTAATTATTTGAACCAGATTCTTATCATATTTAGTTTTCCCCAGGAAGATATTCTATTAAATATCTTTTAAAGTAATCAAATCTTAGATAGATATTTTTTTTAGAAACTATATTCACACTGATATAATTTGTAAAGAAGGAAATAAATTTATCAGTTAAAGATTTAGTTTTCTGAGAAAATTGTATCAAGATAAGATAATGGAATTTTGCATTTGACTTTGAACCTATTGTTATTAACCTCTTGACTTTCTCAATTCAATTAATTTGATATTCATTATTGCAAGCATTGGTAAAGAAAAAATATGTAAATATATATTATTGAATGGAAAATCCAGTAAAAATAATATTTGTTCAGAAGGCACTTAAAAAAAAATTTTTTTAAATTTATTTCGAGATAATGCTATCCACAAGGCAATGATATAAAACAAGTGTTGATAGAATAATAATTAAAAAAAGGAAAAGTCTATAGACTGAGAGAGTTGAAGAGGAAATGAAAGAGAGTGATGGCAAATTTTATTTGTGTAGGGAGATAATTTTTTTGCTGGAGAAGAATGAATGGAGTCAATGAATGATTTAAAAAAAAGGAAGGAAAGGAACTTCCAAAAAATTAATTGGTTGGTTAATAAATTCAGAGATGGTGTTCGGGTCAAATATATTGTCCCATTATTTTTTAGTATTATTTTTATTGAGTGACGGAATAATTTAATTTGATGGAATTATAAAGTGCGAAAAAATAGAAAACTCAGACCCAAAAGAAATGAGAAGTAAATAAAAATAAAAATTAAGAGAAACTAATCAAATTAAAAAAGGCGATGTTAAAAATATAATTATTAATTTATGCTATTTAAGGGATTTTACTATAGGCCTAATAGGGCCTTTAGCCAAACAACAAATAAATATATACGATTTGATACAAGCATCATTTAATATTTGGATTCCTATAGTGTATGTATGGGTGGGTGGATCTAATGTGATTTGATAAATACATTTTTTTTTAATCTAGAAATTATTGAATTCTTTTATCAATTATAAATATTAAATGATTATTGAGAATAATTAATAAATAATTAGCTATATTGAAGTGAAATACCTAGATAAAAACTTTGAGAAACGAAGAGAGAGAGAGAGAGAGAGGTGGCCTGCTGGGAAGATGGCTACCCATAAATGAAGACGCTTGGGAGATTCTTGCGAAAAGTTGCACAGGTTAATTACTTCACAATGGTCGCCCCTCTACTGACCAGACTAGACTAGCTCAGTGTTCTTTTGCTAAGTAGGCCTTAAGGCGCCAAAGAATACAACCTCGTGATTGGCTAATTAGTTAGAAGAGGGAGAAATATGAAGAGAGGGAGTATTGCAAAAAAAAAATAATTTTAATTAGATTAAAAAGAAAGGAGGGGAGGGTACTTAAGCTTATAAAACTACCACACGGAAAAACTAGGCCGATGTAAAAAAAAAAACTGTAAAAAAACCAACTCCCTGAAAAAATAGGTTAAAAGTTGGGTTCGCACATGCGTATCCGAGCTTTATGCATCCGTAGTAGTTTTATTCGTTTTATACAGTTTTGTCCGCAATTTTTGTAAAAAACTACAAAATCATGTATAAAACCCAACTCAGCTTCTGGGTCAGGAAAACATTATTTGCCCCAGAAGAGGCTCCCCACAACCTCACCCCATATATATATTATATTAAAGGTGTAAAGTTTATAAGTATGGGAAAATTTATTGAACATCGAGGGGTAGGAAAGGCCGGAAGCGGGCCCGAGCCGACGGGGCAGCTAGTAAGTCGGTTTAAATACAATAAAAATTGGTCAAGGGCGCATCCACTGGGAGAGGTCAAGGTCAATGCCAAACCAAGGAAATTACCTTTTCTATCCGAAAATACTCCACTAATTCTTTCTAATAATACGAGTAAAAGAAATAATCGGCTGAATAAATCGTATAGTTTTTAACAGTGAAGCAACAATTACAAAATTAAGGATTTTTTTAAAGGTATAAATTATTTGTTCCAATGAAGCTCAAATCTCTCGAGGTCAAAACAACATTCCTGATTTCTTACATAATATAATCATAGATGTATAATTATAATAACAACGTAAAATTAATATTTCTCATTATCCACGTTTTAAATTAATACGATTTACAAAATAGATCTAAAATAAATCAAAGGAAGTTAGATGAAAGATAGCCCACGGGGCTTGGAGTAGTTGGTAGCGTGTCTACCTTCTATACCGAACGTCGGGGTTCGGACCCCAGGCAGTCCGATAATTTTATTTAAGGCATTTGGATACCAAATGACTTTAAATAAAAATGCCTGGACCCCAATATGTATAATACTCATTAACGGATATCGTTTAAAGTCTTAAATGGCCTAAGTTGCCGAGAAGACTGTGTGAATGAGTGTCTGAATGTGAGTGTGAATGAGTGTGTGAATATGAGTGTGAATGAGAAAAAAGTGTGAATGTTTTAAAAAAAAAAAAAAAAGATGAAAGATAATTTTTTTTTCAATTAGATAAGGTAACGTGATGACGTTATATTTTGTTTGGATTATAATGTAGACTTTCACTCGATTTCCTTATTATAACAAAATATCTTATATTTAGGAGGAATCCCCATTAACGTCATGGAGAATTGAATATTTAAATATTAATATCGAAGGTCAAAAATTAGAAAAAAGATTAAGGAAAAATATCCAATATTTTTGTTTATTTATCTTTAACAAAGTTTTTATGATTTGTTTGGTGTAAAAATAAAATAACGTAATTATTACGTGATTATGGAAGAAAAAATGTTCTAAGCTACCATCTCCTAAATAAATCTAATATTGAATTTATAATACAATTGAATTAAGGAAAATTACACGAATAGTAACTTGTTTATATATATTAAGAAATATAACTAAAGGAAAAGGAGATTATATTCTCTACTATACTGCTCTATCCGTATCAACACGTTTGTCATCATACTTAAATTTTTAATTAGTCAGTATCGTTAACTAAATAAATACGATATAGTAAAGACTAAAAGTGAATGAATTTCAAGTGGATATCTTTTTGTAGCCTTGACATACTCCGTCTTTTTTTTATTCAATAAAGAAAGAGAGAGAGAGCCACTCCTGAGTGAGTCAACAACTGTCCGTCTTTTAAGAGGTCTGATGTGACTCTGACTAATCCTTCGATATTCACTTCTCAATTCGGACTAGATGACTCTCTCTTCTACGAATTGTTAGTAACATTCTATTATCTTTTTATATCTCAATAAAGTATGAATGAACAGGATATTGATTTGCCAATTTAATCAAGATAAACATTGGAGATGCTTCAAGCAGCGGCGTAACTAGCCTTTGAGGGCAGGAGGAGGGGGGGGGGCGAAGCTCAACTGGAGGGCTGTTTTTCGTTCGAGTTTTAAAGTGGAACTTTTATTACATCGCCTCAAAATTTTTCACCCATCTATCAGCATGTCGTGTTTAAGGCTTAACTTATATAGACCTATTACAAATTAAAAACATTTTGAATATAAAGCCTCTATAGACCGGGCGCTGGAGGTAGTTGAGTATGCAAAATGTGAGGACCGAATTCTGTCAATGGATTTGGGCTGAGAATAGATAGCTCCAAGAATAAGGATCCGGATCTTGCTGGGCCAATTTTTGGTCCAATTTTTTTTTATCCCCACTCCTCTTATTTGTATAGGAAATCAATGGAATACGTGCTAAGATTGCAACTATGGTCAAATTCTTATACTTAAAATCTCAAACAATGAAAAACCTCTCTTGTCAGCAACTGCGGTGATCCTCTATAGTCCGTGAAAAGTACTATCTTGCTGCCAGCTGCGGTGGACCCCTCTAGCCCCTTCACCTCCTTTCTCTCCCTTTATTATAGATTTAAATGTATGGCCTCAAAACCACGCAGAATTGTGGGGACCGGCAAATAAGTTCATAATCTACTACCTGGTCCCCCAAAAAGGGGGAAAGAAAGGAGGTGAAGGGGCTAGATAGTATTTTTCATTGATTGGGACACAGTAGATTATGAACTTAGTTACCGGTCCTCACAATTTTGCGTGGTTTTTAGGCCGTATATTTGAATTTGAAATAAAGGGAGAGAAAGGAGGTGAAGGGGTTAGAGGGGACCACCGCAGCTGGCGGCAAGATAGTACTTTTCACGGAACTATAGAGGATCACCGCAGTTGCTGACAAGATAGTTTTTTCATTCTTAAATAAAAAAATCCCGAGTAATTAACTCTAAAATTAATTTTTTTCCAGAAAAACCTAATTTTTTTGGCAAAAAATTATCGAAAAATTGTCCTTTTTTCGCAATACTTGATCTGCCCCCCCCCCCCCCAAAGGCTCCCCGCCCCAAAAAAAATTAAGACAATATGGGGCCTTCCAGGCCTCCCATGCCCCCTCAGCCAAATTCTCTAGTCACGCCAATGACGGTATATCACTCTAAATAGAGGAAGAGTGTGGCAACATACTAAAAGTTCCAATAAAGAATATAAAGATGCTGCCTACAATACTTCTTCAAATAAGAAAAATATCCTTTTTAAATTGTTTTCAAGCAAAAAATTTTTCTATATTTGTTATCAAAGCTAATTTTTTGTCATATCCTTAAACGCCACCCCCGCCGATTTGGTCTTCCCTTATCTATCAAGACTGTCTTGCTGAGTGCTTTCTAAATTAAAGCTGCAAAATTCCATTTGTTAAGATAACTGAAGAAGGCCTAATTAGAAAAGGAATTTGAATTATCACTATTTTGGTTTTTATCATTAAAAATCTTGTTTGTTGGACAATGTTATTTTTTTCTTTTAATCTCTAGCATTTATTTTTACTTGAGTTTTTGTTTTGCGATTCTTGTTGTCCCTGCTTGCCCCTCATGTCAGGGAAGTGGAGGGGATTTCCTATTCAGTGGGCTTAAAAAGCGATAAAATTCTCAAGTCGTCAATGTACAGGAAGACGAAACAGAGATAAATGATTTTCCAATTCATATTCCACAACAACATGGAAATAAATGATAAATAAACCAACAACCAACCAACTTCGTAATAGTTTTCTTAAAATGATTATATATAAAACCATTTCAACATTTTTTATTAATCTAACATATTTAGGAAATATAATTTAATTATAAAAAATAGCATTTTCTTTTAGAATGACTAAGAAATGATTGTGTAATTTTTAACTAGAATTTTTTGTTTTAATAGAAATCAGCCGAGCCTCAAGTTATTGGCCTCAAGATTCGCGTCTTAACCGTATCTTGTATAACAAGGGGGCATGAATCGGATATAAAATTGTTTTTTCTGGATGTACATGTTAGCAAATAGAATATGCAATTGCATAGGAATCAGGGCTTTAGTTATGAACTTAATTTATAAACTTCAATGGTTTATGAGATCTATTTACTTGAATGAGATATTAATATTTAATTAATGCGTCGAGGTCGAGAGTCTTATGATCTGGTGTAAAGGGAAGTACACAGATAATCTGAATAGACTGGAGATCCCGGGTTCAATTTCCGGGGGCCAGGAAACGTTAGGTCGAACAAACATGTCCGAAGAAATAGTTGTATGCAAAACAACAATGATTTAGAACAAAAATATTTTGCGCTTTCATAGAGTGTTCTGTTATTTGAACAATGTATCAAATGAAATATTCATGAATGATCTAATCTACCAAGAATCGTGATTAGGACGACATGTCCAAATAACAAACAAACAAAAGAATGATGATTTAAAGACAAAAACATTCAGATTCACAAATTTGGTTCCCTAGGAGTCTAAAAAAGTAGTTTGAACAATTCCGATAAATAAATGCAGGGCCTTAGCCGGGAGGGGAAATAAAACCAAAACCCTCTCCCGAAATTTCGAAATATTATAAAAGAAATATAATTATATATAGGCCTACTCGGTATATAGAAAAATGATGTTAAAATTTAAAATACTATTAGAAATTAAAGAAAAATATTTTATATTCTTTAAAATTTATTCTTTTGGGAGGGGAAAATATTTTCCTAGGTGAGTTCTATAATTTTTAATTGTTCCAGGATTCTGAGATAAAGTAGGGCCTATCTGCAATTCACTCACAGTCCTGAGCGAAAGATTGTTTTTATTTATATTGGATACAAATTAATTAAAATATGGCCTAAAATATAAATAGACTTATTAGGAAGGACCGTAACTTGTTATTCCAGAAGGTAAACAATGAAAAAATAAGGAAGTTTATTATAAAATATGATTTATTTCATGTTTGCTTTTTCATCATAGCGTCCAAGCTATTTACTATTGATTCTTTTGGGGTTTGGTCTTTAAGCGGTAGCATTAAAATCCAAATGGATATGTATTTGTGTATTATGTGAGCTGCCTATTTATGTGTATGTATTGGCTACCTATTCATCATCCCTTGAATATTAGAAATCATATTTTATAATATAACTTTTTAGTTTCTCATTATAAAATTATATTATTGTTTTTAGATATTTGATTCAAGTATTTGTGAGAAGAATTTTATAAAACGGAAAGTTGACTGTTTCTTATTTTGAATAATAATGAATGAATCAGAAAGAAAAACTTTCCTAATAATTTTTGACCAATGACTAATGAGTTGTTTACTTTGCAAAGTCTTAATACAAAAAAAAAAAAAAAAAAAAAAAATTAAGGAAATAGATCTACGTGTTTCTGAAAAATTAAAGAAAATATTTGTATGTCTTTGATTGTTAATTTTATAATAAAAAATAATTTGTCTAATTGGGTTCGAATAAAATTCGATAAATTTCCCTTTGAATACAGTGGGCACCACAAGTGCCTGATCTGCTCGAGACTAGAGCCATGGGCGTACCCAGGATCAAATCTAGGGGGGGGGGTGCGGATCTCGGGCGTCCCCGGGGGGGGGGGGGGGTCCTCCGTTTTGCGACATTGCTATTTTTTTTTTGGGGGAAGAAAGCCTTCAAATAAACAAAAAAAATCCCAATACCCCCAAAAAAAAAAATACCCTTTCCCTCCCCCCCACTTTTTTTTTTTTTTTTTCTTTTTTATATTATAATTTTTTTTTTTTTTTTTTTTTTTTGGTGGGGGGGGGGCCGGGCCGCGGGGGGGGGGGGTGGGACTAGAGCCTTGAGTTTAGTCAACCAAACCAAAATTTTTACTTTCTCTTACCTCCCTGAATCCAAAAAAGTGGTTTCGCGACATGGTTTATCTATCTGTGAACAAAATATCTCAAGAACGAAAAGAGCTAGGAGGTTGAAATTTTATATTAAAGTTAGGCACCCCCATGGGACGTGACACGAAGCTTTTGAACAAAATCGACCAAAGAGTATTAGTACTTTACTGATGCACTTTTTCAGTTTTTTTCGATTTTCTCAAAATTCGCTCCAACAATTTTTTTTTTAATTCAAAAATCAATTATTTTTTAGATTCTCTTTAAAATGTATATTCTCATTTTGCCATTGAAATCTTCTGAAGACCACTTTACTCTTGTACTTTATAGAAAAGATAGAAGAAATGGTTGCCAAGGGGTAAGAGAAAGTTGTGTGCTGTAGTCACACCAGATTTTTAAAATAAATAAATCATCTTTTTTAATGCAACTGAAGTGGAAAAGCTACTTTTAAATTAACATTTCATAAAGCTAAGCATTTTGGTTGCCTAAGCTCAGAGCTCACTTTCGAGCCTATCTGACACTTGTGGCACCCATTGTACAATAAACAATGTGAACATAATTACATAATTTGTTAGTTTATTTTGTATTTATTTTAAACCATGAGTTACCCGAGCTATGATGCTCCCATTTTCAATTTAACTACCGTTGCCGACCCCGAATCAAGCAAGAGCTTAAACGATTTTCACATTGAAAGTGCATTTAAAACTTGTTTAAAAAGTTTTTATTATATTCGGTTGACCTTCAAGTGTGACTAACTAATGGGGCTTGAAAATGATCGCGAGGCCAGAAAAGAGTGTCTTGAAATCTATGAATGTGATTCGATCATCAACTTTTTTTGTAAATGAACGCACATCTGTATGTAAAATAATTTTTTGTTTTATATACATCATAAATAAATAGACATATTTATTTTAATAAATATTTATATTACTTTATTATTTTGCTGGACTCTCAGAAAATCTCAAAACGTGTATTTCCATCAAAATCTCGACATCGTATTTTTGACATGATTTCAATACTTTCTCTCTATATATATATTAACACATATAGATAAGAGAAAGTAAAAGAACTACTAGTCTTTGTTAAAAAATACTAATTATATTGTAGGTAAAGGAAATTTAAAAATAAAAAATTATCACCTTGTAAAAGGAAAATTTCTGAGTAAATGAATAAGGTGTTGAAATATAATATATCAGAAAATATTATTATTTAAATCAAATATAAATTCTTTAAAAATGATTCATAACCCCAGCAAAGTTTCGACTTGGATTTGAAATTTCCTATTTAGTTTTTCTGGGAGAGTTAAAGTCACCATTTATTTAAATGTAATTTTAAAAGCAGGGGCGTATATAGGGGTTGGGGGCGAGGGCCCCCCCCCCCCCCAGAAATTTCCCAAACACATATACATATTATATATAGGGATATACAGACATCAGCGCAACAAATTTTTCCGCAGGGTGGAAAACTTTAATTCCGCAAAAGAAAAAATGTTCCGCAAAAAATTTCGTGTGAAAAAAAATTTAGTTTCTTAAAAAAAAAATTTCTGCAGAAAAATTTTTGAGTTCAGGCCCCCCCCCCCCCCGAAAAAAATTTCTAAATACGCCCCTGTTTTAAAGGGTTATATAACAGAAGAGATTAACTTTTTATACAGATTGGCATATATTTTGATTGGGTTTTATTCAGCGCCTTGAGCGAAAATTTTCCTTTTTTATATTGGGTCGTATCTAATTTAAAGGGCGGGGGCGGGGAGGGGGGCAGGGGGGGGGGGGGGGGGGGTAAATAAAAAAATGGGATTTCAAATGTGTAAATAAATGGATTCAATGATGAATGAATCATAGCAAATAAATAAGTTGGCAAAGAAAAGAATATTAAAGGACAATTTCCCAATGACAAACAAGTTTAAGATAAATTCTATCGAAATTTAATCAATATAATCCTATATCTAGTTTCGGCAGCATGCTTTCGATATCCACTTTTTCCCATTTTCTTTAGGCTTCCTTCAAAAACTAATAATTAAATGAAAAATGAACAAAAAAATTCAGATTCTTCTCCTCTCTTAATAATTTAATTATAATGCAAATATTAACAGGAGCCATCATATGTATGAAAATGTATAGAGAAGTTGTCACAAATTTCATAAAAAATATCAGGTAGGTATTCAGACACATTTGCATAAATTTGATGTGTTTAAAGAGGATAAGATGCTGTTTTTTCCCTCCTTCTTTGACTCTATCTTATCCAGCTAACGGAGAACCACGAATTGACTAATTAATTTTGATACATTTTTTTAGTCCCAGACACCCGAAATAAGTTTCTTAAAAAATTAAAATCAAGTGGTTGCGAAGTGATGTTTTACAAAAAGGGAATTGAATTATATCTCGTAATTATTATGATTGTATAATTTAATTTAATTCATTTTTATCTTTTAGATGGATGAAAAAGAATATTCCATATTATCCATATTAAATATATTTTTATTATGTATGAAGAATATAAAATTTTGAAATTTATTCTATTTGCATAAAAACTTAACAAAATGATGTTAAGTAATATGATTGGGGTAAAATTCAATTAGATATAGGCCTATTCAACAGATATTAATGGTTATTAAATAGTAAAGCAAAAGCAAAGAGTGAATTTAAAAAATAATAGGGGAATAAATTGTTGCAAACCCCACTTTTTTGGACTGAGGAGACCTCAAAACGTGTATATTCATCAAAATCTCGACATCGAATTATTGACATGAATCCATTACTTTCTCTCTATAGGCCTGGCCTATCTATTCATATATAGGTAAGAGAAAGTAAAAACTTCAAATTCGTATGTTTACCACCCTCCCTTTCTTTCGAGCAGAATGAGATATTAATATTATGATTTAAATAATTCAAAAGTTCTTTATTAATGCTAATTTGAGTCCGGAACTAAAATATAATAAATCATTATTACTCCCATTAACCTCCATTCCTTGAAACTGTTTCTTCCCCTCACCAAAAATTTCGACCCATCACCTGAACTAAATTTTAGGACCGCAATTGATTATTTAGGATAGCATTAATAATAGAAATTAAATTTATTACGTTAAAGCTCAAATGAGAAGTAATTCTTCAGTTTTTAACAAGATTAAATAAAATATACCTCTTGGGAAAATTATGTAGACTAATTCCATTAAGTGAAAGTGATAGGTGTTTAAAAATAATTACTTCTAATTTCAGTTATAAGTTGAATGGAGTAGTGTCTATTTCATTAGAAAAATTAACAAGAATCAATGATAATAAACAAGGGCGTAGCCAGTATTTTTTTTCTTGGGGAGGGGGGGGGGATTGATCCAAAAGGTAATCTCACCTTGCAAATAAATATAAATTTTAAAGAATATAAAATATTTTTTATAAAATTCTAACAGAACATTATTTAAAAATTTAACACGATGTTTTTTAACCTCCATAAATCTTCCCCTGATAATACCAACAAGGGATAAAAGAATTAATTAGTCAAGTAAGGAAAAAATAGCTGTTTTCAGCCCAAATAAATGAAATATTTCGGTTTATTTACACATTTTCAGTATAGGTAAATTTATAAGTGGACCATTTCATAGTTAATAAAATAAAAACATTAATATTCTGAATCTCTTCATGCTTTGAGTTGATTTTTTTTACATAAAGAGAGAGATAGTGAGATTGGAGGGGGGAGGAATTCGTGTGTCGCTTTTGTGACAATAAATTTTAAAAAATTCTGGTGTAAATGTCACACTGCAGATCTTTTGTGTCGACATATTTTTAATTTCTGACAGTACATTAGAATTTATGATGTAAAATGTATAAATGGAAGTATAAGATTATTTAAAGAGCACCTAAAATAATGATTTTTATTCAAAATCTTTAGAAAGAATTTTGAGAAAATCGAAAAAAAAAAACTGAAAAAGAACATCGGGTAAAGTACTACTACTACTAGTAGTAGTACTTTGGTGGGATTTCATTTAAAAGCTTATGTGATGCATCTCCATCACCTATTTAAATGCTTTAAAAAAATTTTATAAATAAGAACAAATAAAAGCAAAGTTTAAATATAGACCTACATCTTATCTGACAAATATGAAGTTATATATATTTTTTTTTATTTTATTTATTTTGTGACATCAAATAAAGAGTTTTTGATATCAGATTGGGAAAATATTAAAAAGAGAAAAACTTAATAAATTCTTTCAAAAATGTTTGAAAAAAAAAAAAAAAAATTCAATATCAGCTGTTCCTTAATAAATGAAATGATAATAAATTGCATTTAAGGATTTAAGCTGTAGACTTTATCTTTTTTTATAATTGATTGAAGGATAAACATGTTGTCACAGCCACTCTTGATGAAGGTGAGTTAATGTATATATATAAATATATAACAAGAGTGACAACCTGTTATCCTTTAATCAATTATAAAAAGATAATAAATTTGTTTGGTTGATTGCTGGGGGTATAGGGTTGGAGACGGGAGACAACAATAATAATGTGACTAATATTTTTAATGTTAATATTTGAAGAAGAAAAGTGGCTGTTGTATTTAAACAATAGATGAAAGGAGCAGGCAGCCAGGTGACAAAACCCCACGAAATATCCTATTCAGAGAGTTTTATTTCGAGGAGCTCCCTGACTGCATGGGCGTAACTAGGAAGGTGCCGGGAGGCGCCCCTCCCCCCTCCCCCCAGAAAGCTTCCTGTCCCAAGAAAAATTGAGAAAATATGGGGCTTTCCAGGCCCTCCGGAGGGATAGCTGGCCCCATGCCCCCCCCTAGCGGGATGGCTATCCCATGCCCCCCCCAGCCAAATTCTCTGGTTACGCACATGCCTGACTGCCTGGTCCTTTATTATATTGTTTAATGCTAATGTTTATGTTGCGAATAATTTTCAATTTTCCTAAAAAGAATATCTTTTGAATGATAAATCAATATTCAGTATTAGTCTTTTTTCTATTAATTTAATATCACATTTTGTGTTTTATTAGTTATAAAAGATATGAACGAATTTGGTTTTTTTAAACTATTATCTTTTTATCGGCTATGATTCATTATCTACTTAAAAAAAGTCATCATACACTGGATCAGACGAAATATTTGTTCTGATTAGGATTTTGTTCTAATCATTATAATTAAATAAAAATTACAAAAAGAGAAGGAAAATCATATTGGAATCATTGTTTTCGGTTTAACGGGAGTTGATTTGTAAAAATTACAACGTTTCGGCCACTCATTTTGTTGCCTTCTTCAGGAACAGGGGCGGATTTAGGTATTTGCAGCCTCTAGGCAGTTGACTCTTGCCCCCCCCCCCCCCCTTCAACCACTCCAACACTGAGAAACACCCTAAAACGCCGGTGGATGTCTGTTTACCTACTAGTAACATTATATCTTTTGAAAATCAAATACTTTTCTATTTTAAAAAAATTTATATAAATAAGCAGCTTTTTCTCAAATTTTGTCGCCCCACGCGTGCGCCTTTTTCCTATCTTCAGGAATACGTCCCTGTCTGTGACTATTTCATTTGAATCCAATTTGAATTCAAATTCAAATGAGATTGTCAGAGATGTAATAACCTTTATAATCTTAACTGAATTGTACTGGTACCTGAAGAAAGCCACAAAATGAGTGGCCGAAACGTACTTTTTACAAATAAGCCACAGTTAAACCGAAAACAAAATTCTTTTAATAATGATATCAATTGTGAAAGCCTCAACACCAAAATTTTAAAGGATATTGTTACTAAAAAACTAGCTGCTTAATACGTTTCTTGCGGTCAAATCAAAGGCGCTATGCTCACATTAATTTGCAATTTAATTTACTTCCCTCATTGTTGTGTTTTAATGACAACTAATGTTAGAAAAATAAAGTGTACTTGAAACGATTTCCACGAAAAGATTTACTGTTGCAGCGAATTTTGAGAAAATCAAAAAAAAAACTGAAAAAGTACATTAGTAAAAGTACTAGTACTTTTTGGCCAATTTTGTTCAAAAGCTTATTTTCAACCCTTGGGAGGGTGCCTATCTTAATTAAAAAATTTCAACCTAGTAGCTCTTTTAGTTCCTGAGATATTTTGTTCCCAGACACACACACAGACAATGTCGCGAAAACCACTTTTTTTTTAATTCAGGGGGAGAACCTTAAAACGTGAAGATCCATCAAAATCTCGACATCGAATTTTTGACATGACGAATTTCTCTATATATTACATATATAGGGTAAGAGAAAGTAAAAAGATAGCCTTATTATTTTGAAATTTTTGAAACTATTGTATTTTTTGAAATTTTATTGTACCCCTTAATTTATATTTAATATTAAAAAAATATCTCATTTTTATGACTATGTTCCTTCATGCCTTCGATTAAGCCTCTGAATAAAAATATCTTCATTTAAGTTTAAAGGGATAATAGAAAATATATTCCCTTTAATTCAATTTGAGAATTTTGGGAATTGAATTTAATTTTAAGAAAAAGGAAGGGCTAAAAATAGCAGATAACAATCATGCAACTTTGGATTGTGATGTTTTATGTTAAATAAAAAAAATGAAAGAAGTGTTTAATAATTGTATTATAGGACTTACCAAAAGATGAGAGGACTAGAAAAACGCTGAGATTTATGATAGTCATGGCGTGTGATATGATCCTAATATGGCCAGCATTGAAACGATGCACTTATATCGGAGACTCTCTCTAAACTGACTGGTCTTCTCAACGAGCGTCCATTCTCCCTCCCTCCCGCCGGCGCCGCCATGCTCTCTCCCTCCACTGATCGCAACAATATTAAAGGACAACCTGCATCAACACAAAAATACAATTAAATAAAATTTACTGTTTATTGTTAAAATTAATTTTAAAAAATCTGGTGTGACTGGTCGAACAGCACACAACTTTCTCACCTTCGGTAATCGAAAGTTGTGTTCTGTCCTATTCACACCAGATTTTTTGTCTCGACATATATTTAGTTTCCGACAGTACGGTACATATGAATTCAAGATATAAAATTTATAAACGCCCTAGGGCTTGGCATAGTTGGTAGCGCTCCTGCCTTGTATACCAAGGGTCGAGGGTTCGTATCCCAGGCAGTCCGATGATTTTATTTAAGCCATTTGGATACCAAATGGCTGAAATAAGAATGCCTGGACCCCCAATTGTTATATTTACAAATAACTGGTATCGTTTAAAGTCTTAAATGGCCTAAGTTGCCGAAAAGACTGTGTGTATGGATGTGTAAATGTGAGTTGAATGGGAAAAAAGTGTGAGTTAAA
>JAKCPI010020879.1:0-31986 GCA_023213315.1 Euborellia annulipes
AAGGAAACATTTCCATTTTATTAACGTATAAATTGTAGACAAACGACGGGCCGGCATGTTCTATTTTTTCCAGTAGCAAAAAAAAAAAAAAAGATTCTGCAGACTCCTTTACCACCATATACATATATATATAACATTAAAATTATCAATGTTTTTTTTATAAATTGATTTTAATTTTATTTTTAAATGCTTTATTTATTTTATTTTTTTCTTTGAACTGGTAAAGTTGAAATAATTCAAAGTTAGCGGACAACTGACTAGAGTAGTCCCGCCAAACAAATATCAGCGCCCCTAGTGGCAGTATAGTAAAGTAACTGAACAATTGGCTTGTAACTCTCCATATGGTTCACTTGCTGCTATTACAAGATTGACTAAACATCATCTCGTTCTGCATTTGTTTTCTTACTAGCCGATTTTTTTTTTCAATTTAACAACATCTAAATTTATTTATTTTGACTATTGACATTTTTTATTTTTACAAAATTTTGTAGCCTAATTTTATCTTTAAAATTTTAAGAAAATATAGCCTATTATATTTATACGGTATTAATTAAATTTGTTTTTTATTTTTAGATTTCCATCAGATCATCTCATCATGTCTTCTACAACTACATCCATAATTAGGCAGAGTCCAAGTTTACGCAATTTGGCTTTGAAAGTGACAATGGATTCAATTTTTGATTACGTTCTCTCAGGCAACTATACATGTGAAGAAGCATTTAATGAATATAAACACGTGTTCCAGACAAGTCTTCCACTTTCAATAAAGGAAGAAATAACGATGGAATTAATACCATTAATCTTAAAATTTAGAAAAGATTCTTTTCCTCAAATGTTAAAATTTTTAGTTTCTAATGTCACACCAAATCGGAGTTTAATCATTCATGTTGAGCAATCTAATTTGGTTAATATTACAACTTTGGTTACACCTTTGGCGAAAACTTTAATTAATTTGAATTTATCTTTTTCGAAATTATCTATTGATAATATAATTTTATTTTTTTCATTGAAATTTTCAATTCTACAAAATTTGCAAGTAACTATCGATTTTGATTTAGATTTCGAAATTCTTGGATTAATTTTAAATTCATGTCCTGAATTGAAAGAATTGAAAATTTCAATTTCACAGCTGGATAAAGGTTTTGTCTATCACAAAGGTGATGAAGATTATTTAACGACGCATGTTAATCTTAGGAGATTTAAATACCCAGAGATTCTGACATCTAAGATGACCGGAAGAATTTTTGATACATTTTCAATTAAATTGCCTAATTTAAAATATATCAATTTTTCAATGTATGTACCTGATTTATTTACATCTCGACAAACGTTAAATTTAGTCGAAATTAGTCTCAACTTTCCAAGTTTAAAAGCGATTAATTTAGTAATTGATTCTTTACCTAATCTAGTATCTTTAGAATTAAATTGTCCAAAAAATGGTGTAATAAGTTATCTGGCTAATTCGAAAAAGATAAAACAACTCAGTTTGAGTTATTTTGATTCCAATGAAATATATAACTTGCTTCAAATTTCAGGGCCCCAAATTATATCCTTAACGTTAGAATTTGGTGGAATTTTAAATATAAATAAGATTCTAAAATCATGTCCAAATTTAAGATATTTTCGTTTACATTATAATGATAAAGTTTTCGCTGAAAATCAAATAATATTTCATGATATAATTAAACAATTTAGTTTTAAGGGTAGACACCAAGTTAATTTAAAATACTTGTTGCAAGGATTTCGAAACATTGAATCTTTAAATTTAGTGTGCGATCCAAATCCATTAGTTGGAGATATTATTGACAATGATTTAATTCCATGTTGGCAGAATTTAAAAGATTTTACTGTTGATACTAAAGAATTATTAGACAATCAAGACTTTATGTTATCGTTAGTACAATCATGTCCTAAATTGGAAACTTTACAAAACACAATTATGCCAACTTGGAATTTTAATCAATTTAATGAAATAAGAGAATTTCTCAGAGCTACTAATTGTAATGTAAGATTTGTACTAAATCCTGAATGTTATTTCTCTTAAATTTATTAGACTACCCAAATATAATAAATGAAATTCTGATTATTTCCTCCAAAGCTGTAATAATATATTGTAGATCCTCTCTAAATTGTTCTCTATTTTTAATATTTTATTTCAAATTAAATCTTGTCTGTAAAATAGTAAATATTAAATGACTTGTAAATATTATTCATATATATATATATATATATACAAATAATTTGAGTTAATATTTATTATTTCAAAGTTTCGATCATTCAACTATTAATAATTATATTTTATTATATTGATATAATAGTTTGTAATATTTCTTGTTTTATGAATTGATATATTTGTAAATAAAACCATAATTAAGCTTAATACGAAAAATATTTTTTTTTCTACCTATTATGTATATATCTTATTTAATATAAAGAAAGCAATGCCATGCTTGGATAAAACTTGGGTGACTTTTAATAAAATAGTGATTGAGCTTATTTTAAATGCTATAATTCATTTTTGTTACTAAGCTCTGATTTAATAATCAATTATCAATAAATTTGCAAAAAAAAAATTTAGTTAGCTATATATCTAGTCTATGGTCATTATCGATTTCTCAGAGACATTTTTGTAATTTTATTTTTGAAAAATTAAAATGAAAGAGGAAAATTATTAATAAAGAAAGGAAACATTTCCATTTTATTAACGTATAAATTGTAGACAAACGACGGGCCGGCATGTTCTATTTTTTCCAGTAGCAAAAAAAAAAAAAAAAGATTCTGCAGACTCCTTTACCACCATATACATATATATATAACATTAAAATTATCAATGTTTTTTTTATAAATTGATTTTAATTTTATTTTTAAATGCTTTATTTATTTTATTTTTTTCTTTGAACTGGTAAAGTTGAAATAATTCAAAGTTAGCGGACAACTGACTAGAGTAGTCCCGCCAAACAAATATCAGCGCCCCTAGTGGCAGTATAGTAAAGTAACTGAACAATTGGCTTGTAACTCTCCATATGGTTCACTTGCTGCTATTACAAGATTGACTAAACATCATCTCGTTCTGCATTTGTTTTCTTACTAGCCGATTTTTTTTTTCAATTTAACAACATCTAAATTTATTTATTTTGACTATTGACATTTTTTATTTTTACAAAATTTTGTAGCCTAATTTTATCTTTAAAATTTTAAGAAAATATAGCCTATTATATTTATACGGTATTAATTAAATTTGTTTTTTATTTTTAGATTTCCATCAGATCATCTCATCATGTCTTCTACAACTACATCCATAATTAGGCAGAGTCCAAGTTTACGCAATTTGGCTTTGAAAGTGACAATGGATTCAATTTTTGATTACGTTCTCTCAGGCAACTATACATGTGAAGAAGCATTTAATGAATATAAACACGTGTTCCAGACAAGTCTTCCACTTTCAATAAAGGAAGAAATAACGATGGAATTAATACCATTAATCTTAAAATTTAGAAAAGATTCTTTTCCTCAAATGTTAAAATTTTTAGTTTCTAATGTCACACCAAATCGGAGTTTAATCATTCATGTTGAGCAATCTAATTTGGTTAATATTACAACTTTGGTTACACCTTTGGCGAAAACTTTAATTAATTTGAATTTATCTTTTTCGAAATTATCTATTGATAATATAATTTTATTTTTTTCATTGAAATTTTCAATTCTACAAAATTTGCAAGTAACTATCGATTTTGATTTAGATTTCGAAATTCTTGGATTAATTTTAAATTCATGTCCTGAATTGAAAGAATTGAAAATTTCAATTTCACAGCTGGATAAAGGTTTTGTCTATCACAAAGGTGATGAAGATTATTTAACGACGCATGTTAATCTTAGGAGATTTAAATACCCAGAGATTCTGACATCTAAGATGACCGGAAGAATTTTTGATACATTTTCAATTAAATTGCCTAATTTAAAATATATCAATTTTTCAATGTATGTACCTGATTTATTTACATCTCGACAAACGTTAAATTTAGTCGAAATTAGTCTCAACTTTCCAAGTTTAAAAGCGATTAATTTAGTAATTGATTCTTTACCTAATCTAGTATCTTTAGAATTAAATTGTCCAAAAAATGGTGTAATAAGTTATCTGGCTAATTCGAAAAAGATAAAACAACTCAGTTTGAGTTATTTTGATTCCAATGAAATATATAACTTGCTTCAAATTTCAGGGCCCCAAATTATATCCTTAACGTTAGAATTTGGTGGAATTTTAAATATAAATAAGATTCTAAAATCATGTCCAAATTTAAGATATTTTCGTTTACATTATAATGATAAAGTTTTCGCTGAAAATCAAATAATATTTCATGATATAATTAAACAATTTAGTTTTAAGGGTAGACACCAAGTTAATTTAAAATACTTGTTGCAAGGATTTCGAAACATTGAATCTTTAAATTTAGTGTGCGATCCAAATCCATTAGTTGGAGATATTATTGACAATGATTTAATTCCATGTTGGCAGAATTTAAAAGATTTTACTGTTGATACTAAAGAATTATTAGACAATCAAGACTTTATGTTATCGTTAGTACAATCATGTCCTAAATTGGAAACTTTACAAAACACAATTATGCCAACTTGGAATTTTAATCAATTTAATGAAATAAGAGAATTTCTCAGAGCTACTAATTGTAATGTAAGATTTGTACTAAATCCTGAATGTTATTTCTCTTAAATTTATTAGACTACCCAAATATAATAAATGAAATTCTGATTATTTCCTCCAAAGCTGTAATAATATATTGTAGATCCTCTCTAAATTGTTCTCTATTTTTAATATTTTATTTCAAATTAAATCTTGTCTGTAAAATAGTAAATATTAAATGACTTGTAAATATTATTCATATATATATATATATATACAAATAATTTGAGTTAATATTTATTATTTCAAAGTTTCGATCATTCAACTATTAATAATTATATTTTATTATATTGATATAATAGTTTGTAATATTTCTTGTTTTATGAATTGATATATTTGTAAATAAAACCATAATTAAGCTTAATACGAAAAATATTTTTTTTTCTACCTATTATGTATATATCTTATTTAATATAAAGAAAGCAATGCCATGCTTGGATAAAACTTGGGTGACTTTTAATAAAATAGTGATTGAGCTTATTTTAAATGCTATAATTCATTTTTGTTACTAAGCTCTGATTTAATAATCAATTATCAATAAATTTGCAAAAAAAAAATTTAGTTAGCTATATATCTAGTCTATGGTCATTATCGATTTCTCAGAGACATTTTTGTACCCAAATATAATAAATGAAATTCTGATTATTTCCTCCAAAGCTGTAATAATATATTGTAGATCCTCTCTAAATTGTTCTCTATTTTTAATATTTTATTTCAAATTAAATCTTGTCTGTAAAATAGTAAATATTAAATGACTTGTAAATATTATTCATATATATATATATATATACAAATAATTTGAGTTAATATTTATTATTTCAAAGTTTCGATCATTCAACTATTAATAATTATATTTTATTATATTGATATAATAGTTTGTAATATTTCTTGTTTTATGAATTGATATATTTGTAAATAAAACCATAATTAAGCTTAATACGAAAAATATTTTTTTTTCTACCTATTATGTATATATCTTATTTAATATAAAGAAAGCAATGCCATGCTTGGATAAAACTTGGGTGACTTTTAATAAAATAGTGATTGAGCTTATTTTAAATGCTATAATTCATTTTTGTTACTAAGCTCTGATTTAATAATCAATTATCAATAAATTTGCAAAAAAAAATTTAGTTAGCTATATATCTAGTCTATGGTCATTATCGATTTCTCAGAGACATTTTTGTAATTTTATTTTTGAAAAATTAAAATGAAAGAGGAAAATTATTAATAAAGAAAGGAAACATTTCCATTTTATTAACGTATAAATTGTAGACAAACGACGGGCCGGCATGTTCTATTTTTTCCAGTAGCAAAAAAAAAAAAAAGATTCTGCAGACTCCTTTACCACCATATACTATATATATATAACATTAAAATTATCAATGTTTTTTTTATAAATTGATTTTAATTTTATTTTTAAATGCTTTATTTATTTTATTTTTTTCTTTGAACTGGTAAAGTTGAAATAATTCAAAGTTAGCGGACAACTGACTAGAGTAGTCCCGCCAAACAAATATCAGCGCCCCTAGTGGCAGTATAGTAAAGTAACTGAACAATTGGCTTGTAACTCTCCATATGGTTCACTTGCTGCTATTACAAGATTGACTAAACATCATCTCGTTCTGCATTTGTTTTCTTACTAGCCGATTTTTTTTTTCAATTTAACAACATCTAAATTTATTTATTTTGACTATTGACATTTTTTATTTTTACAAAATTTTTTGCTATATTGCGTTTTTCTGATATGCATGTACTTGATAATACTTCTTTGGTATATTTTTGTTGTATATTGCGTATTTACTAATTTTTCTTGGTATATTTATGTATATTGTATATGCATGTATTTACAATAATTTTCTGGTATATTTGTTGTTGTGTTTTTTTCTGATATGCATATATTTGATACACCTTTTCTTTATATGTAGAGGGTGGGGTACGGGTGGAATCCTCATTTTAGTCTCCGTAGATTCTGGCGTTAAATTCTAAACAACTGCTAACAACAAGAACAGATGACAACGTAAATTTGAAGCCGATTTGAACAATGAGCAAATTTATAAATACTCTTCCATCTAATATCTATGGAAATTTCATGGTTGTAAACATGCTCGTTAATTTTTTCTGCAACGTCTCGTCGTCGATTGCAGCTTCGCTGATAATTTAAATAAATATTTTAAAATCTTATCAATAAAATTTTTTTTGTAACATTCGATGAAAAATAGCTAGCGTTACTGCGGCCTGACGTGGCAAAAGGCCCAATGACTTCCAATGGAATGTCACCCATGGTAGTTCGAGTTTTCTAATACTTTTACCTAGTATTTTCTGTTCTAATACAATCTACCTAATAGTCGACGAGTCACGACCCGAAATTTATGCAGATTATGAAGTCCGTCTATATAGCGTTTTTTATTGTGTATTTTCTAATAAAATAAATACATTAAAACATACCATAGCCTAATGTATTTCTAATTAAGTCTTGACGGTTGTTCGCTATAGGGGCAACCCTCTGCACCTAAGGACTTTGCCCCGCTAGTGCGGATTCAAAAAGTCCGCAAATGAAAATTTTGTTTAAATACTTTCCTCCTACTCTATACCGAATTAAAACCAAAAATTATGTAAGATGCTTCAATAGTGTTTTCAGGATGTTCCTTATTGTATCTTCATAGAAGGTCAAAAAAATTAAAGAAAAACCAAAAAATATTCCACCTTTACTCTATATATTTTTATAGCGAATTTTTATATTTGTTTTAGCCAAGAAGCCAAATAAAAAAATTTTTGCAATTTAATTTTATATCTGGGAACATGTAATAATTTAACATTGACACGCATGATCTTATTTTCCAACCAAGTATGTATTTTATACTTATATCCTGATGAAGTGCCGGATATCGGCCGAAATAAACGCATGAAATAAAACTAAAGAAAATTATATCTATCTTTAGTTTTATTTCATACGTTTGTCGATGTTTCGGCCGATATCCGGCCTTCATCAGGGCCTTAAAAAATTATAAAATACATACTTGGTTGGAGAATAAGATGTGATGATAATGTTAAATTATTTTTATGTTTACAGATATAAAATTAAATTGCAAAAATTTTTTTTTTTTTTTTTTTTTTATTTGGCTTCTTGGCCATCCCATTTTACATAAATATATAAAAATTCATATAAAAAATATAGAGTAAGGTGGGGCAAAAGTCCGCAGTTTTTTCTTTGGGAATTTTTTTTGACCTTCCTATGAAAGATACAATAAAAATAGGAACATCCCCTGAAAGCCTGGTTAATTGGCTATCTTACATAATTTTTTTGGTTTCCAATTCGGTAGCATAAGAGTAGGAGAGGTATTTAAACAAAAATTTTCATTTGCGGACTTTTGCCCCATCGAGGGGGTAAAAGTCCGCACTAGCGGGGCAAAAGTCCTTAGGTGCAAACAATTGCCCCTGCAGCGAACAACCGTCACGAACCAGGGTATAAAAAAGACTTAATAAGAAATACATTAGGTATAGGTATGTTTTATGTATTTATTTTATTTATTAGAAATACACAATAGGCCTTATAACAATTAGTCCCCAGTAAGATTGAACTTCATAATCTGCATAAACATTTCGGGTCGTGGTCGTTTCCCTAGGCTCATTAATCCGAGAAACTATTAGGTAGGGGTATTAGAACCCAGAAAATACTAGGTAGGGGTATTAGAAACTCGAATACCATTGGGTGACATTTGTTCCATTGGAGATCCATTGGGCCTTTTGCCCCGTCGAGGCCGCGGACTTTTGCCCCATTTAGCTATTTTCATCGAAGTGTTACAAAAAATTTTTATTGTTAACTGTAGAGAAAAAAAGGTTTTAAAATATTTATTTAGGGTTATCAGCTTGCAATCAAAGACATTAGACAGTTAGAAAAGTGCATGCTGGTACATGTTGCAACCATGAGAATTTCCATAAATATTAGATGGAAGGTGACAAAAACATAAATTTGCTCATTGTTAACAATCGGCTTCAAACACGTTATTGAATTTCGAATCATCATCTGTTCTTGTTGTTAGCAACCTAACAAAGTTGTTTAGAACAACGCCAAGTCTACCGGGGATTTTAAAATGAGGATTCGGACTTTTGCCCCGTGCGGACTTTTGCCCCACCTTACTCTACATATAAAGAAAAATTATTATCAAATACATGCATATCAGAAAAACACAATATACAACATAAATATACCAAGAAAAATTATTATCAAATACATGCATATCAGAAAAACACAATATACAACATAAATATACCAAGAAAAATTATTATCAAATACATGCATATCAGAAAAACACAATATACAACAAAAATATACCAAGAAAAATTATTATCAAGTACATGCATATCAGAAAAACACAATATAGCAAAAAATTTTATAACACAAAAAATTTTTTTTTTTGTTTTCATTATTAATGAGAGAAGAGAAAATAGTGCGGTGATGACTTACAAAGTGCTGTTTGCCTCGAGCTCATAGAGGCTCTTGGCATCACATTTTCATCACATCTTATTCTCCAACCAAGCCACTTAGATATATAATTGTAAAGAAAAAAAAAAAAAAAAAAATGTAGCGTGATGTACTATACTTGTAATCCTGTATGTATTTTATAATTTTTGAGGTCCTGATGAAGGCCGGAATATCGGCCGAAATGTCGACAAACGTATGAAATAAAGCTAAAGATAGATAATAGATAATTTTCATTATTGCTTTTGGCTGCCTCAAATATCCTCGCTATTCATTATACATTCAGCCACTCCTCCTGAAATTTATAATAATCATTGTTCAACAGGACTTAAAAAAATAATATACATTCAAGGGCGGAACAAAGGGGGTAAAGGGGGATTACCCCGAGATTTGAAAAATACTTTTTTTCGAAAAAAAATTTTTAATGTAAAATTTAAAAATTATTACTTAAAAATTTGGTTGGGTTTTAAAAATTGTTGGTTTCTAAAAATTTGATTTGTATTTATATACTGGCAAACAAGTACAAAATGCGCCTTTAAATTACGAAATTAAGAAAAAAATGTGTATTGTGCGACCAGTCACACCAAATTACCCCCCCCGAGAAACACCTCTGGATCCGCCCTTTAATTAATACATTTTATAAAATTTCTAACCGACACTAATATTAGATATTTCAGTAAGCCACTGGGCTATTATCTGAAATAATTGATAATTATAATTATAACATCCGCCTATTAATCTAATGAAATTAAAATTTCATTGACTCGAGAAAGATCTTAAAAACTGCACGCCATCTAACAAGCAAGATTGAAACTATAATTCTAGCCGCCTGCTAGGGCTGCAACCTCACAAGAAAGGTAAAAGTCGATTTAACAAATATCAACTAGTAATTAATTCTAATCTTGCTTGTTAGATGGCGTGCAGATCTTTTTCAAGTCCATGAAATTTTAATTTCATTAGTATAATAGGCGGATGCGAGCTGTGCTTATTTGGACGGTAGTCCACCCGCCGCAAAGCTTGGAGGTCCTGGTTCGACTCCAGGGGGTGCAATTTTGCCCAATCTTAAGCACAAACATATCTCGCAAACTTGCTATCTTAAACGATATAGACTGGCTAATGAACAGTCTATTTGAGCATTGATTGAAAAAATTCCATCCTTTTCAAACAAGGCTCTACCTAGTTAATAAATTAATATTATTTATACGTATATTTTACATATAGTTTATTATTTAAAATTAATTGTATGAATGTCAGAAGCTGTGAAAAGACTAAAATTTTTAAGCATAATATTTAAATTTTATACTGTGATTGCTTATTAGAGACATTTTCAGAGGATAAGATTTTTGAAATTATTAATCGAGTAATAATTTCTAACAATAAATTAAAATAATACTCTCATGTGCGTGCGTATTCAGTAAATTAAGCCGCCGAATATTCGGTTCGGTTACGGTTCGGGGATTTGGAAAAATCTGGTTTGGGTGGAGTTTGGTTGGGCAAAAAGGCCGGAATTTTCGGCGCTCCAAAACCAGAGTCTGAAAAGATGAGGAAAGATAAAAAAAAAAAAAAAAAATGTTAAGTTGATGAAGAAAAAAAAAAAAAAAAAAAAAAAAAAGTAATAATAGAGATGTAAACAGGGTTTTGCAATCAACTAAATGAAAACCTAATATATAAAAAGTATTTTTTTATTCATTAGGTTGGAGGGAATGAACAATGAATAAAATATATTTTGTTGGATTGCAAAGGCCTGTTTATTACACCTCCAGATCCACAGACAGGGTAGGGGATAAATTCTCGGCCCTCTGAAATTATTATCCTAAATATAAATAAAAAAACACCTGGTGTGACTGTCGCACAGCACACAACTTTCTCTTACATTCGGTAATCGAAAGTTGTGTTCTGTGCTGGCGCACCAGATTTTTTTGTGTCGAGATATATTTAGTTCCCGACAGTTATATTAGAATTCAAAATGTACAATTTATCACAATGGGAAAATATTTATATTTTGTTACCATAGCAACCATTTCTCCTACCTTTTCTATGAAGTACAAGCGTAAAGAGTGTATCAAAAGATGCCAATGGCAAAATGAGAAAATAAATTTTAAAGAACATCTGTAAAATAATTGATTTTTGAATTTTAATCAAAATCGTTGGAGCGAATTTTGAGAAAAACGACTTAGTTAAGTCCGGATCGAGGTATATTGGATACTAATATCTTATTCAAATACATGTATTTAAATCGAAAAATATTTAACTAAAAATTAATAAAATTTAAAGTACTCTATATGGACCCTGTTACGCATTAGTGTGTCAAGCGCCAGCTACCGAGTTTTGAGAAAATTAACATTAAAGTTTTTTGTTTTGATTAGATTATATATAATTTTTTTTGTCAATTGTGCAAGTAACATTAAATATAATTTTTTTAGTACATATTTCATAAAAAATACTATTAATTATAGCATTTGAAACAATAACCCGCGCTCAGAGGCGTACCGAGGCAGTTGGGGGCCTGGGGCGGAACTAGAAGAGGGGGCCTTATATTGAATTTTCTTTGGGGGGGGGGCGTGGTAATCTTTAAATATCCCTCTCCTCCATACACAAAAAATATTTTTAAAATACCGTATATCCTTGAACCCCAAGGGCCCCGGGGCCTCTCAAAGAGAGAATTTTCATTAAATTTTGTTTTACTTGAGCCCTGAGGGCCCCGGGGCCTCTCAAAGGGAAATTTTCATTAAATGATTACTGCTTCAACGGAACCAATGCTTCTCAGGCGGCTGACTCTATCACAGAAGCCATAATCATGGGTATGGAAATGTACGTACCCTTTAAAAAATATATCAAAAGGAAAAAATCCAAACCATGGTTTAATGTCCAATGTGTGAAAGCCACTAGCGCCAAAAATCAAGCATATGAGAACTGGAAACTGTCTCATGATCCGTTGGAGTGGGATAGATTTCGTAAGGCCAGAGCCCAATGTCAGAAGACCATCAATGAGGCTAAAAGGACCTTCGAGCAGAGGAAATGCAACCAATTGGCATCCTGCCCAAATGGTAGTCGACGCTTCTGGTCTTTGGCCAAGGCAGTAGGCCGTACTTTTCCTCATCTTCATTTCCACCTCATAATTTGCCTGATGGTAAAATTGCCACTACCCCATTTGAAAAAGCCCAAATCTTTGCTTCTCTCTTCGCATCCAATTCTACTATTGACGATAAAGCCAATAGTCGCGATCCTCCGACCCAGCATTCCAATAAAATTTCAATGAATAAAATTCATTTTTTAGGGATAAACTAATTAAAAAGGTTATTAAGGACCTAGTAATCGACAAATCCCCAGGCCCTGACGGTATTCCCCCCATCGTCATTAAAAAATGTTCCCCTGAATTGGTCCCAATATTATCCAGGTTGTTCAACCTCTCATTTTCCTCGGGAAATTTTCCCGACTCTTGGAAATTGGCAAATATTCAACCCATTCCCAAAAAGGTGACTCCTCTCTTCCCAGCAACTATCGCCTAATCGCAATAACCTCCATACTATCCAAAATTATGGAAAAAGCCCTCAACATTCAAATTTTAAATCATCTGGAACATTGCGGAATGATGAATGATAGGCAATATGGTTTCAGGCATGCTCGTTCGACTGGGGATATTTTGAGCTTTGTCACACACCTCTGGAACAAAGCCATGGAAATGAAAGGGGAAACTATTGCAGTTGCTCTTGACATTTCAAAGGCTTTCGATCAGGTATGGCATAAAAATCTTTATGCTAAACTTCCATCTTTTGGCCTATCCTCTGAGCTGTGCCAGTGGATCAAGAGCTTTCTAACGGAGCGAAAGATCTCGGTTGTAGTCGACGGTGTGTCTTCTATTCCGCATTCAATCAACGCAGGTGTTCCCCAGGGTTCTGTCCTCTCTCCCACCCTATTCCTTATGTACATTAACGATCTCATGGGAGTAACCTCCAACCCAATTCATTGCTTTGCTGATGACAGTACCCTGCACTCAGTCAGGACTGGTGAAACCCTCATCCACTGGTCGTCTGGGGGCTGTGTCGTCGATAAATGATGATCTTGGTCTCTTGGAGGAATGGGGAAACCTCAATCAAGTAAAATTCAATTCCCAAAAAACCCAATGTTGTTTAATTTCTAGACAAAAAAATAGGATTTGCCCTCCCCTTATTTACAGCAATAATGGCCTCGAGTTCAAAGATTCATTTTTCTGTTCTGGGAGTGACAGTTACATCTGATCTCTCCTGGAGCAACCACATCTCTTCTGTGGTTAAATCTACCGCAAGGAAATTGGGTTTCCTATTCAAAACGAAGCGTTACTTTTCCTCCCAACAACTCCTAATCCTCTATAAAGCCCAAATTCGGCCGTGTCTTGAATATTGTTCCCACCTTTGGCGAGGGGCGTCAAAAGACGCTCTCTCCTCCTTGGAAGCCATACAGAGGCGTGCAATTAGACTGATAGGTGATTCTACCCTTACTGCATCCCTACAGTCACTAGATCATAGAAGAAGAGTATCTTCACTATCTCTCTTCTACAGGTATTACCATGGCCAATGCTCTGCCGAATTAAAATCAATTATCCCACCCAATGCAACATATTCACGGAACACAAGAGAGGCATCTTCCCAGCATCCCTATGCTGTTCAGATCACGACTAACAGAACAAAACAATTTCATTCTTCCTTTGTCCCCATGACCTCCCGTGATTGGAACAAGCTCCCTGCGTCTATCTTCCCCAAAACCTACAATCTTCAGACTTTCAAGTCTAACCTCAACAGGCATCTTCTCAGTTCCCGCAGTTGAGTTTCCCCTTTATGCTTCTCCTTTTGTTTTTATTTTCTTCCTGGCTGCATGTGACTATTGGTCATTATAGGTCTTCGGACCTTATGCACCCATTCCAAAAAAAAAAAAAAATTTTGTTTTTACTTGAGCCCTGAGGGGCCCCGGGGCCTTTCAAAGGGAAATTTACATCAAATTTTGTTTTTACTTGAGCCCTGAGGGCCCCGGGGCCTCTCAAAGGGAAATTTTGATTAAATTTTATTTTTACTTGAGCCCTGAGGGCCCCGGGGCCTCTCAAAGAGAAATTTTCATCAAATTTTGTTTTTACTTGAGCCCTGAGGGCCCCGGGGCCTCTCAAAGAGAAATTTTCATTAAATTTTGTTTTTACTTGAGCCCTGAGGGCCCCGGGGCCTTTCAAAGGGAAATTTACATCAAATTTTGTTTTTACTTGAGCCCTGAGGGCCCCGGGGCCTCTCAAAGAGAAATTTTCATCAAATTTTGTTTTTACTTGAGCCCTGAGGGCCCCGGGGCCTCTCAAAGAGAAATTTTCATTAAATTTTGTTTTTTACTTGAGCCCTGAGGGCCCCGGGGCCTTTCAAAGGGAAATTTACATCAAATTTTGTTTTTACTTGAGCCCTGAGGGCCCCGGGGCCTCTCAAAGGGAAATTTTGATTAAATTTTATTTTTACTTGAGCCCTGAGGGCCCCGGGGCCTCTCAAAGGGAAATTTTCATCAAATTTTGTTTTTTACTTGAGCCCTGAGGGCCCCGGGGCCTTTCAAAGGGAAATTTACATCAAATTTTGTTTTTACTTGAGCCCTGAGGGCCCCGGGGCCTCTCAAAGGGAAATTTTCATCAAATTTTGTTTTTACTTGAGCCCTGAGGGCCCCGGGGCCTTTCAAAGGGAAATTTACATCAAATTTTATTTTTACTTGAGCCCTGAGGGCCCCGGGGCCTCTCAAAGGGAAATTTTCATCAAATTTTGTTTTTACTTGAGCCCTGAGGGCCCCGGGGCCTCTCAAAGGGAAATTTTCATCAAATTTTGTTTTTACTTGAGCCCTGAGGGCCCCGGGGCCTCTCCAAAGAGAAATTTTCATCAAATTTTGTTTTTACTTGAGCCCTGAGGGCCCCGGGGCCTCTCAAAGAGAAATTTTCATTAAATTTTGTTTTTACTTGAGCCCTGAGGGCCCCGGGGCCTCTCAAAGGGAAATTTTCATTAAATTTTCTTTTTTTTATCTAAATTTTCCCATTTTTACTTGAGCCCCAAGGGCCCCGGGGCCTCTCAAAGAGAAATTTTCATTAAATTTTCTTTTTTTTATCTAAATTTTCCCATTTTTATTTGAGCCCTGAGGGCCCCGGGGCCTTAAATTTTCATTAAATTTTTTTTTTTTATAAATATATGGGGGCCTATGCCGGCTCGGGGCCTGGGGCGGACCGCCCCCCTCGCACCCCCCCCTCGGTACGCCACTGCCCGCGCTTAACTCAAATTCCAATTTTTTTTGCGTTTGACACACTAATGCATAACAGGGTACATACCCAGTTTTGCTTCAAATATAAAAGAAAAAATTATATTAAATTAACGTTAATGCGTAAAATAATATATAGCTATTATTATAAAACTCTTTCTTAGGGAAAAAAACTTTTAACGGAAATTTGACTTTATCTTTTAAGGCCTCAAGAGTTTCTCATATTCCCTTGCAAACAATTCGCTCCAAAGGGACGACATAAAATCTGTTGCTAGGATTACACCCTCCTTTTTATTCTTTTTTATTTCATATATATAATAAAGTTGGTGCAATTCCCTAAAGATTCTCCAAATGGTAGAAACAAACAAACTTGAATTTTCTAAATTAACAGAAGAGAAAATTTTCTATTATTGTTGATAGATAATTTCATTAAAAAATAAAATAAACAAAAAAGATTCCAAAAATTGAGAAATTACTTATAAAAAAAAATTTTGCAATACAATTTTCTGTACTGGCTGTGAGTATTAAATATAAGTAATGGAATGATGTCAGACAAAGAATAAAAAACAAATTTTTCTATCTATGTTTGAGTATCACATGACATCAACAAACTTCAACATCACTTGAACTTTCACTAACATTAACAATGTAAAGGGTGTTCATTTTCTGATTTAAACAATGATTTTAATATTAAATATAAGTTAAGAATGCTGGGACAAATCGTCAAGGTTATCGAAAAAATACACCAGCGGTTGCTTTCCACATAAAAATTATTTATATGGCAAATATTGCAGATTGCCTACACAATCCATCCTCAGTGCATCAAATTATAAATATGTGGATCGTGTTTTAAATGATAAAATTTACTATGAGAAGCCGTTGTATAAATTAGAGAGGACGTTTTTATTGTGCAAGCCACCAGGGGCTTAAATATAAATTTTTTTTCGGGGGGGGGCGAACTCAAATTTTTTTTTTTTTTTTTGCGGAAAATCTTTTTTATGAAAGTAAATTTTTCCCCCTGGCGATAAATTTTTTCACCTTCCATTAAAATCATTTTTACTTTTTTTTTGCGACACCAAATTTTTGCCACCCTGAGATAAATTTTTTTATCATTTTACCTTTTTTTTCGGAAACGAAATTTTTTCCCCCTTCGGATAATTTGACGCACTTTTTCAGACAAAAATAACATTTTCGCTAGACATTCTTATATATGTGCATTCTATATATGTGCATAGATTTTTTTAATTTCGGGGTGCTGGCAGGACCTCCTTGCACCCCCCCCTTTTATACACCCTTGCAAGCCACTGAGGGGAAAATTATATCTGATACATAAAAGAAAATAAGAAAAATTTGTTTTTTCTTCTTCCCTTGGCTGACTCCAATCCATTAAATTGAGCAATATTTTGAAATTTTTATTCGTATTAATATAAGACAATAAATATTTTATTTACGTGATGGATTTCTTTATAAAGTTAAGAGTGAAGGTTTACTTTGTAGTGTATTTATATTTACAAAACGATATTTACAGAATATATTGAGTTTATTAATTAGCTTCTTTAAACTGAGCTAATATTTAAACAAGGTTTATAAATTAATTATTTATGACAGTTTATGTTCTCTCGTCCCCCTCTCTCTCTTCGGACATTTGTTCAATATTACATCTCATTTTGTCCTTCTCCTAAGAAAATATTCTTTTATTTTTATTTCCCTTCTCTCTCTTTCTCTGCCTTTTCGCTTAAATTTGTTGTTTTTTTTTTCGATATAAGAGTATTGAGTTCAATTTTTTTTCACTCTACTATTTTTTATTTTTTTTTTATTTGAATTTATTTCCATATTTGACAGGAGTATAGAGAAGGTCAAATAAACAAAATACAAAACATTCAATACAATAAAATATAGGCAGTTGACATATAAATATATAAAATATCTGTAAATCAAATACATATAAACTAAGCGTATCAAAATAAATTGGCCTCCATTTTTTGTTTGTTTGTTCTATTTTTAATCAAACTTAATCCTTTAGTAAAATTAAGTAAAAAATCAAGCGCACAAAAATATTTGTTTTATGAGTTTTGGGCTACCTGGAAACTTCATGAAGTTTGATATATTATTATTTTTTTTTAAATTTATTTCTCTTTTTTCGAATCAGACATTTGCACTCAGTCCCCATGTTTTTTTAATATTAAATTTAATTTTGAAAAAATTTTAATCGCTTGGACCCTCGACCTCAGTCACAAGAGGCTCTACTGATTTTTTTTTTTAAATAAAATTAGCATCTAAAAAAAAAAGAGAAGAATTTTTGATGGGTGTAAATTTTATTAACTTATATCGATCATATAGGCTACTTACCTGTTAGATATATAATTTTTTACTTCTACCTTTTCTATATTTATTAAAAAAATATATGTCAATATTTACTAAAATTAATAAAATTGATTTTTTATTATACTACAATAATTTATTTAATTATACTCTATTTACTTTTATTTGAAAAAAAAAAAATAACAAAAAAAAAAGAGTCAATATTGAAAATGGTTTGCTTACTTATTATTATATTTACTGGAAAGCTTTTTACTTTATTATTTGAAATAATAATGTATGCCTGCAAAATACTAAATACGCCAACAAATATTGAAAATGTAAATAATTTCTGTTGATTAGTAATAATTAAAATTTTTATTTACGTATCTCATTTAATGAAGTGAAAGTTTACAATAAAAATTGAAGTGAAATTTCCATCTCAAGAATGTCGTAACTAACAATTGGTTTTATAGCTATTATCCAGAGAGACAAGAGAGAATCTATTTAATTCATTCTCTTTAACTTATTTAATCTAAGAGAACTCGTTCAGCAACTTATTCAGCTTTAGTTTATAAACTTTTTGTGGTGTTTATACACTTTCCAAGCATTTGTTAAAGATAATAGCAAAAATTTTGTTGTAAAGTTTTTTTTTTTTCAATGAAATTTCATATAAGATAATTAAATAATTTTACTTACAAAAGACGTTTGAAAAAAAGTCGAGACTCACCTGCAACAACAAAAAAAAAAAAAACATGGTTAATTTATTAATAAAATAATCAGAATCTGATTTTCGGTTTAACTGTGGTCTATTTCTAAATATTACAATGTTTCGGCCACTAATTCTGTGGTCTTTTTCAGGTAAATTCATTTAAGATTACTGTGACAATCTCATTTGAATTAGTTGGAAAAAAACAAGATGGCTCTGCATCTCGAGATGCACGCCATCTGCACTGCATGAGCGATCGCAGCGCCCCTACATACAATCTGACACGACATTCAAATATTGTATTTTAAAAAATTGTAGTATACGCTCTCTAATCTCTACAAATAATATACAAATCTCTCTAATCTCTACAAATAATTATTAACAAAATATAAATGTTATATATAGACTATAAGTATATCTAGAGAGTTCTTTCGTGCAGTAAAATTTATACTGCAAGTTGAACAATGTTTACGAAATTTAATTTTATTACAAGCTATATCAATTAACAAAATTATTACATGTTATATACATAAACACACATCTATCCATATCAATATATACATTAATTATTATTATTATTAAAAGCTATATTTATTTCTAATTTATGTTTATGTAAAGCCATCGACACGGAAAAGTGTTCAAGAGATTTTAAAAACTTCTTTAAGTTTGTGATATCTAAAATAAAATTTTTCAAATTCTCTTGAGTATTTGTCCCTCATCTCTATTCAAATTGTTGGGATGTTTTTGAATTTCAATAGTTTCTCTACTTATTATTTTTAATGGTTAATTCATTTTAAATAAAATTTTTTTCATTCTAAATTTCTCTATTATAATTATCTAACAGATTTGTGTTATCTTATTTTGTCAAACGCGCTTAAAGACAGGGAGAGATGAGAGCATACAGTGTATGATTGACTTAGTTTCCTAAGGAGTCTAAGCAAATGTTTACGTTCTCCCCTTTGTGGAAACATTCTCTAACTCAAATGTATTCTCTTTAATAAATACACAGATTACTGGATGAGAAGGGAAAGCCTTACGAAGATAAGGAACCCGTACAAGTCATATTGGATGCCACCTGGAGTACCGCCAAGAAATGGTTCGATTTTGATTCCGGGATGAGTGTCTGGACCATCGCCGCTGCAATGGCTAGGGAACCTTGGTCACGGGATTATTTTGACAATCTCAAAAGGTAAATCCCACTTTTATTAGAATTCACTGGTAATTTACTCCTCTTTATTATAACCATAGTAATATTATAACAAGTTTATTAGTACTTTTTTTTTGCGGAAATTGACTACTTTATTAAAGTACTTCTTCAATTTGCGCACGCCAAATGAAAATTTACTTATATTTTTATTACACCAAATTTATTTGAACAATGATTATTAGGTTTTAATGAGAGTTGTGGTGTGTATGTTTGTATAATATAAATTTAAAAATATAACTTTCAAGGTAAGCACTTTATTATAATTAGCGTTAGAAAAATAGCTTTTATTCTTTTCATTATTTTTGAATAAAAAAAAAAAAAACTATAATATGGATTAATAAATTTTCTCTTATATTTAGTGAATACTTCAAATAAATTTCATTTGAGATATATGAATGAATAAATATTACTAATAATGTATTCTGATCGTTGATTTTGTGATGAGTAGAGATTATTTCAAAAACAATTCAGTTTTCGAAAAAATGTCAAAGGATTTGATCGTGGTCTTCTTACTGATTAAAAAAATACTAGCATTGTTGCAATTGAGAAGTGCTGATCAAACAGCATGATTATTTATTTAGAGAGGAAACTTATAGGCCTATATAGTAAAAATTTCATTCTTCATTCTGGTTACTCGTGGTCATCACTCCCTCTAAATATTCGTTTAAAAAAATACGAATGTTTAATTATTAACTAATAATTATTTATTTATTTATTTTTAAATTTTACTCTACCTACTTTTTTTTATTTTTTGAAAATTTTTGACTTCCACTTCAACTATTTGACATCTCGTAAAATAGAAAACATTTTCCCATTGACGTCTGTCACCCCCCCCCCCCCCCTCTCTCTCTTTCACTCACTCGTTCATTTTTTTCTTTTTTCTGAGTGTAGGTGTAAACCTGTCAGTGACAAAACCGTTTAACCAATCGATAATAAATAAATGTTAACACCAAGAATAAATGAGGTTAAAGTTGAGCTAGAACTGTTGAATAGGCTTTATTTGTTTATTAATGCATACCATCTTCTAAGGAGAAATGTTGTTAATATAGAATGAAACAAAACCGAACAAAATTGTGACAATAAGAGACGAAACTTGTATATAGAGAAAATAAAAATTCCATTCTTCGTTCGGATATTTTTTTTGATATTGGCTTTCTGAATTTTATTCTAAATGTTACTCTTCAATGACGATCCCAGGTTTTGGTTAAGAGGGTGGGGGCGAAATTTTTGGTGTAGGCAGTCAAAGAGAGGAGGATAATAATAATTTACTATATTATTTTAGTTCCAGATTCAAATTTTCATTAATACTCTGTTCAAGGGGGAGGAGGAGGGGACTGAATGAAATAACATAGTATTTTGTCGGGACCACAATATTATTTCGTATTTAACTAAATATTAATTTTCAAAAGATTTAACTACTAAATAAAGAAGGGTAATTTTTCTTCCGCCTTCCTCTCCCCTCCCTCCAGCAAACCAGAGAATAGAGATAGTGACAAATATCAATTTTGATAACATTTAAACTCCGAGTGGTGAGAGTACGATGATTATTTATTTAAATCAATTGGATACAAAGAGGAAGGTTATTATAAATAAATGTGTCTGGATCGTATATATCTTCATTAAAAATAAAAGTAGGCCTATCGTTTAAAATCTATATGATATCGAAAATACTAAAAAAAAGCAAATGTGTGGGGTCGTGGGACCTCCGCCAAAAACGAAGTTCATCACGCCTTTTCTTCAACTCCAAATATAATTTAATATGAATATTATTTAAATAAAAATAAAATAATTGTTCAATTCATTCGACCTCGAAATACTAGCGTCTTCAAGTAAATGTAAATTGGTTAAAACGTTGCTACACTGCCACTCAAATAACCTGACGAATTGACATCATTTTTGTCCTGATGAAGAGTGCGATCGGCACTCGAAACGTCGACAAAAAATAGATTTTTGTTTTATTTTTCGCCTTGGCTGCCCTTGTAACGCATCCTCATAAAATAATTGTTTTAAAAATTAATAATTATTTTCTCTTTTTAAATCCTATAGAAATAGATTGAGAGAAAGAGAATTCTCTAGAGCCTGTGGGGGGTAGGCGTGGCCTCGTCAAGGCTTCGGCTAGCCTCGCTTTTCTCCGTCGGCGCTCGGCCGCTGTAACGCTTTTTTGTTACTGGACGTTTTCTGCCAATTCACCCTACCGTAAACCGCATAAAAGAACTTCGTTCTAAAAAAAAAAAACATTTTCTTTCAATACAAAATAAATATAATTGATAAGTGTCGATAGTTCAGATGAAGAGATTGAAAACATGAAAACAACAAAAAGCCAATACATATCAGTCAATATTGAGAATATTAACATTTCTATCAATTTTATAAATCATATCAAAAATACAGATTTGATTTTTCAATTTAAAATTGAATCTGTCAAAAATTCAAGAAGATGGTAGTGAAAATAATACTTAAATTTTACTAATCAAAAATAATTCCACTCCATTAATTGGAAACACTTTGATAAATATTTTTTTAAGAAAAAAAGGTCATAAATCTCCGACAATCAGCTAGTGAACAGACAGACAGGTCCGGTCAAAGAAATTCCCCTATCAAAAATTGGTAAAAAATAAAATAGCATTTTGATTAAAACTTAATGGAGTGGATAGTAGAAGCCATTTCATCCCCATTCCACTTCTTCTTTCTCTTTTTAGATCTAAAGGACTTTTAGCGAGTTTTTTTTTTCAGAGGGGGTAAAATGTATTTTGAACCGTCATACAGTATCTGTTTGTTTGGGAGAGGGAAGCATCCATTGTCATTTTTTTTAACAACAAAAACATTAGCTTAGAAATTACAAGCCGACCTCTGTTTTAAAATACAAAAATCATATTTTATTATTTTTCATTCAGTTTAATTATAATTTTTTTTTTTCTTTTTTATTTAAAACTAGAATATTAAATTAAAAAGTCAGTAGTTTCTTGGTCAATTCAGTAATCCGCAGCTTATCCGATTAGCCACGAGCCTCCTCAAATAAAGCGAAATTTCTTTAAAAATTATGGTTTTATATTTCAGAGCATTTTTGGACATCTGGTTACGCAAGTTTCCACTTGTTTCGACACAATACAGCTGCCGTCTTCAGAGCCAATTTAACTAAAAAGAATACATTACAATAAAATTACATATAGTTTTTGGTTATTATAATTAGTGAAGAGGTAATTTAATATAATAACTAAAAACTATTTGTAATTTTATATATCATTAATTTAATGTATTCTTTGTAGTTAAATTGGCTAAGAAGGCGGCTTCTCATTGTGAAGAAACAAGTGGAAACTTGCGTAATCAGATGTCCAAAAATGCTCTGAAATATAAAACCCTATTTTTTAAAGAAATTTCGTTTTATTTATATTCTCAAATCTTGAATTAGAGATGGAAAAGTCGACTCTGACTTTAGTCAATAATCGATCTTTTACTGAAAAAAATCGACTTTTTAGAATCGAGTTAACAAGTCGAATAGAATCAATTCTCACTGGACGACTTCGACCTTTTTCTTATACTTAATAAATAAATATATTTAATATTTACTGAGCATCTCCTAAGAACGAGATATAGATTTTTTTTAAAGTCGACTAGAAGTCGACTTTCAGAAACGATTAATCGATTCCAAGAATCGACAAATATCAAGTCGATTCCAAAATCGAAAATCGACTTTTCAAGCGCCTTTTCCATCCCTATCTTGAATTGAAGAAAGATTTTTTTTTAAATTTAATTTAGAATATTTTAAAGAAATAATTGAAAACTAGAAATTTTAAATAAAATTAAATTATTTGAATTACAAATGTTTCCTGGTAATATTTTCTTTTTGTTTGTAATTGAAACAACTGATTCATTCACAAACCCTTTACAACTCATTGGTTGATGAATTCATTATTTAATGCCATTTATATTTTAATTCTAAATTTATTAAATATCAATAGAATTACTCAATAGGCCTATAATTTGTATAAATTTACGTGTAAATCAAAATAGATACAAAGTATATTGAATAATCTTGTAGAGAATAATGAAAAATTTATTAAATTTATGTTTCAATTATTATAATCGAATTGGCTATTTTTGGTTTATCTAATATTTATATAGTACTAAATAAAAAACATCAAATAAAATATCTATAAACTAAGTCGGATTATATTAATAAAAATAATGATATTAATTCTTGCTCTCGGGGATTAATGAACATATAAAAGCCACCTACGTGTATATGTATTTCTAATTGGAAATTTTACTAATCTAGATTACAGTAGTAATTAATTTGTTGATGATATTAATATTTATTTGAAATATAAAGTACAGTGAGAGACATGGGCGTACCCAGGATCAAATCTAGGGGGGGGGCATGGTCAAATCATGGTCGTCAGGGGGGGCAGATCATGGTCGTCCAGATTGTGACATAGCTATTTTTTATATAGAGGGGTAAAGCCTTCAAATTAAAGGCCTAAAAACCCTCGAGTCCTAACAAAAAGAATCATTCCCCGTCGCCATCCACCAATTTTGTTTCGTTTCATCACTTTATAAACATTTAATTTTTTTTTTGTTGCCTCTAGGGGGGGCAGCTGCCCCCTGCCCCTCGCTGGGTACGCCCATGGTGAGAGACATTAAAACATCTCATGTGATTATTTCATTTTTAATGGAAACTTTTATGGTGAAAAAATTTCTTTATAAAAACAATGAAATAATCATATGAAGCTGCTTTAATATCCACCCGAGTAAAAATGATCGAGGGATCCACACGCCCGAAGCTAGTCTGCATAGTGAACTTTTAGGGACACCACGGGATCCACACGCCCGCACCAGGGACATACAATAGATCGAAATAAGTGACCAGAAGAAAATGTGTGGATCCCTATGTGTCCCTTAAAGTTCACTATGCAGACCTAGCTGCGGGCGTGTGGATCCCTGTGATTTTAGTTGGAAATTTTAAATCGGGCACCCTTGCTGAATCTTGTATTATTTTTCCTGGCGTATGGAATCTTTACTCTTAACCTTAAGAAAGTGTAATCTAGTGAAAAGGAAAAAGTATCATATTGAAATATTGATAAAGAATATGATACTAAGTTATTAAAAGTTATAAACAGTGTTGCCATTAAAAAGTTTTTTTTTTTTTTTGACATTATAAGTCTGACCTCGTTTTAACTTTCTTTTTTGACTCAACAAATTTGCACTTCTCTTTCGATACACAAAAAAACAAAAAAACAAAGGGTTTAGTTTAAAAAATAAAAGTTGCTAAAATAAGACGATTAAAAAATAAATATAATAGATGATGACTCACTAAGAGTCGGAGAGCTGGCGACAAAAATGGGCAAGAGTTTTCTGAAGGCTAATATTTTCAGAATAGATTGCATTTTAGTGATAGAAAGATACTCTAGAGTCAGTACTTCCAATACCGGAGGGAATAAGCCGGCAAAGTTGCTGGAAGTTGGATTTTCGCAAATATCTCGAAAACTATGCGGTTTTCCGCAAAAATTCATCTATACAAAAATAATCGTAATTAAATTACAAACAAAAATGGTCTAGTACAAAATCAGGCTAAAGTGAACGGTTCAGGAGATATAGAGAGGTAAAATTGTCTGAAAATATTAGCCTTCAGAAAACTCTTGCCCATTTTTGTCGCCAGCTCTTGGACTATAAGTAGCCACTACTAATATTAGTAATATTGATAGATGGAAAGTTAAGACTTTATTCAGTGACAAATATACAATATAATTTTTTTTGCTATGGCCCGGAAAGGCTGGAGATCCTGGGTTCGATTCCCAGGGGCCATATAATGTTTGGCCTCGCCAATTAAAAAACACTCAGTCTTGTTAAATAATTTTTTTTATTTCATTTTATTTGTAAAAAAAGTTTAAAACCAAAAATAGTTTCAATATAGATTTCTGCGTAGGTTGTTCGCTGTGAAGTCTTGAAATATCTAATATTCAAGTTATATAAAATAAAATATAAAATTCCGGAGAGAATTAGATTCTCGCGATCTTTATCTATTTTTAAGGACTAATATTATCAATATTTGGTAGGGGAGTAAAGGGGGTCTGGTCGGTGAATAGAGAGCGTAGACCTCAATGTATGAAAATAAACGAATTATCTCCCCAGGGGCAGAGGTCAGAGCCCAAGCCTCAGAGCAAATAAACTCAATCTATCTATGTATCAGTACATTATTTTTGTTTGATCCTAGAAATTGTAATGAGATTTTTTTTTAACTCTTATCCTAGTGATGAGGGTTTCGCTTCTTGCCCTAAGCGACAAAAATTTATTTCAGTTGAATTGGTTTACCAATTAACTGATTTTGATTAGTAACGGGGTTTAAATGGCCTAAAATACCGAATAATACCTTTAACAAAAAAAAAAAAAAAAAAAAGATTGACAGATTTCTGTTTTGCATAAATTCATTTTGAATTACCAGAAAGTAAGGAACCAAAATTTATGGATTAATTTTTCTAGAGTTCTCATAGAATTTTCGTTTATTAATTAATTTTTAGAGAAATTGGACTCTAAAGAAGGCCTGGCAAATAAGTTGCCTATCTTCCAGGATGAATAAAATGAACAAAATGCAACACATGAATAATAATAAAAACAAACATTCGCCTGGAATTTAGGGAACCTGATTTCTTGTGGAATAAATTATACAAATTTTGTGATACTAATGTATAAAATTTCGGATCTCTTGGATACATTATTTAATAGAATCCTCAGGAAAAGACTAATTTTTATATCAATTGGATACCAGTTGGTATAAATGGATCACAAATATCCTAATTACCAATAATTTGGGAGTCTATATGGCTTCAGATGCCGAAAGACAAAAAATAACCTAATTTGTTTCTTTAAATCTACATACCTTAGACCAGCGTTTTCCTAACTGTGAGGCGCGCCTCGCTGGGGAGGCGCGGACTAGTCTAAGGGGAGGCGCGAATATTGGCCACCAGGATCAATTTTCCAAATGATTGCTAGTTTTAATATAAATATAACTGAGTTTTATTGGTGTAGGTAGAGGGTCCGGTGGCCTGATGCAATGGATAGCACGCCTATGTCCTGGAAAGGCTGGAGATCCTGGGTTCGATTCCCTGGGGCCATGGGATATTTGGCCTCGCCAATAAATAACACTCACAGCAATGTTAGATATATATCTCTATGACTTAGTTAAGTCCGAAAAGAACCGAAATGTTATGAATACTAATATCTAATTCAAATATACGTATAAATCTAGAAAATATTTAACTATTAAAATTAACTGAAAATTAAGAAAGGTGGAAAGTTAATGCAATTTCTATTAACTCATATTGATTTCAAACGTTTCATTTTTACTTTCTCTTACCTCTATATATATGTTAATATATAGAGAGAGAAAGTATTGGTTCATGTCAAAAATTCGATGTCGAGATTTTGATGGATCTTTACGTTTTGAGGTCCCCTGTATCCAAAAAAGTGGTTTTCGCGACATGGTCTGTCTGTCTGTGTGTGTGTCTGTGTGTCTGTGTGTGTTCAATTTTAAGCATGAAGGAATTGAGCTAGGAGGCTGAAATTTTATATATAAGTTAGGCAGCCCCGGGACCGGAAAAATAAGCTTTTAATCAAAATCGGCCAAAGAGTACTAGTACTTTACTGATGTACTTTTTCAGTTTTTTTCGATTTTCTCAAAATTCGCTCTAACGATTTTGATTAAAATTCAAAAATCAATTATTTTTTAGATGCTCTTTCAAATGTATATTCTCGTTTTGCCCTCAAAATTGTTTGAAGACCACTTTACTCTTGCACTCCATAGAAAAGATAGGAGAAATGGTTGCCATGGTAACAAAATATAAATATTTTCCCATACTTATAAATTTTACATCTTGAATTCCCTACTACCCTACTGCCGGGAACTAAATACATGTCGACACAAAAAATCTGGTGTGACAAGCACAGTACACAACTTTCGATTACCGAAGGTAAGAGAAAGTTGTGTGCTTGCGACAGTACACCAGATTTTTGTTTCTAATTTGTAATTTTTTTTTTTTTTTTTTTTTTTTTTTTTTTTTGATTTCAGTAATCTAATTGAAGCTTTAATTCAGATTAATAGTAGACCAGTTAATTTTTAGAGCGTTGGAAAATTCAAAAAAAAATTTTTTTGAGTGATTTTATTAGATTTAAAAATATTTTTTTTTTAAAGCTTTCGTTGCTATTAGTAAGCTCTTTGAAATATATTCTCTTTTAAAGTTTATTATATTATATATTTAGATTATTTGATGAAGCTTTCCCCGAAAAAATTCACTGATCTGATATTTAATCCAGAGACGGGAAAATCAAACGATAAAAAAAAAAAAAAAATCAGTACATTGGCATTGCAAATAAAATAGATCCGAGTCGATAGATTCCCGGAATGAAAAGTGCAAATTGCAAAAGTCTGGCCGTGTGTTAGTATTAGTAGAACCATTTGATAAAGTTTCATGCTGAGTTTGCTCTTGGCACCAATTAAGAATCGGAACATTTGTTTCTCTGGTCTGGCTAGCGAGTTTCCCTTTTTCATATTGATCAATTTCGATATCTAATACAACTCATGTGTAATAAATTGTAAAAAAAAGAGATTTATTTTAGCTTTGAGCATTAAATAATAAAAAAAATGGAGCCAAGAATAGTACGAAACCTGCCTATGACTGGAGTTTCTTCTATTAATATTTCTTTATGCCAATATTCTCTCGCCCCCCCCCTCCCCTCCCCCTCATTGATTGTTTGACGGAATTAGGTTATTTTGACATCTATACTCTAAACTTTTATTACTTTCTCTTACCTCTATATATGTTAATAGAGTATTGAATTCGTCTAATTTTTTCCGCAAGTCGCAATCAATAGTGGTCCCAGGATTTTGTTAAGGGGTCAAAATTTTTAGTGTAGAAGAGGCAGCTGCGGATTCAATCAGAATAATAAAGATTTATTATTGAATTTCAAACCAGGTGATTCAATCTCAGCTTCACACAAATTCCAGGTTTAGGTAGATGGACTTTTACTTTCTCTTACCCTATATATGAAATTTATAGAGAGAGAAAGTATTGGAATCATGTCAGAAATTGGATGACGAGATTATGATGGATATACATGTTTTGAGGTCCCCTGAGTCCAAAAAAGTGGATCCGCAAATTGGTCTCTCTCTCTGTGTGTGGACATTTTTGACCATGAAGGTAATGAGCTAGGAGGTTGAAATTTTATATTTAAGTTAGGCACCTCCCGAACTCGTGTAAATAAGCTTTTAAACAAAATCGGCCAAAAAGTACTAGTACTTTACTGATGTACTTTTTCAGTTTTTTTCGATTTTCTCAAAATTCCCTCCAAGGATTTTTTTTTTTTAATTCATAAATCAACTATTTTTTAGATGCCCTTTAAAAAGTATATCAGTGAAATTTTTCGTGGAAATCGTTTGAAGTACACTTTACTGATGTGGAAGCATTCGTAGCTCAACGCCATCTATGAATCATTGCGTGGTCAAGTTTGTTTGTTAAGAGCAACTAAATATATCGCGACACAAAAAATTTGGTGTGACCAGCACGGTGCACAACTTACCGAAGGATAAGAGAAGGTTGTGTGCTGTGCGCCAGTCACACACAGTGGCGTCATTTGGGGGGGGGGCGGGGGGGGGCATTTGCCCCCCCAAGGGCTCTGATTTTTATAAAATTTTATATTATTCTAAATAAAATACTCCAAAATACACCTACGAGTATACAAACTGTACAAAATTAAACAATTAATTAAATTAAATATGTTTTGGCCAAATTTGAGTAGGGGAGAGAGGGGTAATGGCGCTCACTGGGTAATGGCGCTCACCCCTGTAACTCTGTCAAAATAAAACTTAGCAAATCGCCACGGAGCGTGAAATGCAAGGGGAGGGGGTCTCTAACAGGCAACAATGCAAAAGGACAGTCAGCTTGCGTCATGTGACCGTGAAGTGAGTTTCTTCGTTTGTGGCCGCACTGATCTAATTTTCGGTGTCGTGTTTTTTGTCGATAAGTCCAAAATTTTAATGCTTATTAAATTTTTAATTTTACTTTTCTGACAATAAAACTATTCTATTCTGTGATAATGTAATCAATTTTCAACAATTGCAAATGATTTTTTTTTATTTCAAATTAATTATAAAATTACCGTTTGGGGTAATACCGCTCATCTGAGCGCCATTATCCCTTAGAAAGTTTTTCAGACTGTGAAGATGAAGAGCAGCTTTGTGTCGATGACAGTGATGATGAATTGAATGTGGATGATGAAAATTATAACAAAAGTATTATTTGCGAAGAAATTGGAAAAAATAACGAGTTGTGGTATTGCTGCGCCATCTGTGGAATGTGGGCTCATGCTATGTGTTCAGTGTGGAATTCGCCAGATGGATATATCTGTGATTTAAGTGTCCAAAAATATTTCTATTTCTAATTTGTGTTACCTCTAATAATAGTAATTAGTTTATATTATAATTATAATAATTGAAGTTGATTTCACATCGAGACTTTACTCTATTTGTTATATTGAAAAAGGCTAATCTTACGTCCAAATGGGAATAATTGATGCTAATTTGTGATTGTAGACTTTACTTTTATTGTATAAGATTGATCTCATAAATATTTCTTTAATTAAAATGTATCTTACATGTTATATTCCAAAAAACATGTTTGAGCGTTATTACCCCATGCCCTGAGCGGCATTACCCAAAGCCAGGGGCAATGCCGCTCAAACATGTTTTTTTAATATTGGTTCACTACTACTAGTAGGTCAAAGATATATGCTTTTGGTGTTAAATTGTTGATTACTCGATAATTAAAGACTTTATTACCCATCTTAATTTGAATTTATAATAAATGATTTAAAAGATACACCATGTTTTCCTTAAGTGAGCGCCATTCCCCCTCTCTCCCCTACCTATTTGTAAGTAAATTTTAAGAAAAAAAAATGTTTGCCCCCCCCCCCCCCAAGAAAAAATTTGCCCCCCCCCCAAGAAAAAGTTGAAATGACGCCACTGGTCACACAAGATTTTCAATTTATAAATAAAGAAAACAAAATTTCTTTTATTTTTTATTAAAATTTATTGGCCAACTCGATGCGCAATTTAAGTTTCGTCCTATCAGACATCATCAGGGCCTGCAATAAATGATTTGAATTTAATTAGAAAAAAAAAAAATTGAAAAAAAAAATCCAAGTTTGATTAACAATTATCTAAAAATAAGTTAATTTTTTTTTAGAAAGTTTTTACACTAATTGACCAAATGTCAATTGACAACTTTTTAATAGATTTTTAAAATTGACATCAGCTCGTGTGTGTGAGGGTCGTTCGTTCGTTCTTTTTGCCAGCAATGACTGAGTGATTTGCAATTTTTAGAGCTCGGACCTTTCCCCCTCCCCCTCTCACTCTCTCACCCTCTGAACTGACTGCCTGCTTTTAATTAAAGCTCGGATTTAATTAATCAGAGAATTATATTTGATTTAAATCCATTCAAATTCAATGTAAAACCTCATTTTAGCCTCTTTAAAAAGATCATGACATTTATTCCTAAAGTTTATTTATTTATTTAGAAAAATAATAATATAATACCATACTACCATACGACAAACTGCATAAAAGTGATTTTTAATATTAATTTTTTATTTATTATTTCAATTTTTTTATTCGATTTATTGAACGAATCTTTTATAAATTGTTGATATTTATTCAAAGGATGTATAATTAATATTTAAATCGCATATGACAATAAATTGGTTGAAATCAATAGCAACAACAAAAAAGGATAACTCACAACGATTGAATACAAGACAAATTTTTTTTTATTTACATTAAAAAAATTCAATTTTTCCAAATGTTTACTTTTTTTTTGTTGTTGTGCGAATTACAAATGGCTTATTGTAACGCCTCTTTTGGAAAAAAAAAACTCTGAGTGGGTTTTAAATTTTTTTTTTCCTATCTCTTTGAAATCTTTATTTTTGGAACGAAGTTCTTTTGCGTCGCTCACGGTAGGGTGAATTGGCAGAAAACGTCACGTAACAAAAACAGCAGTAACAAAAATGGGTTACAGCGTTCGAGCGCCGGCGGAGGAAGGCGAGGTTAGCCTTGGCGAGGCCACGCCTACCCCCACCAGCTCTAGAGAATTCTCTAAATCTCTTTCTATATTATTTAAAAAAGAAAATAATTATTTGTTTTAAAATTAATTCTTTTCAATAATATTAATTAATTTAAATTAATTTTAAAACAAATAATTATTTTCTTTTTGAAATAATATTCATATTAAATTATATTCGGAGTTGAAGAAAAGGCGTTAGGAATTTCGTTGCTGGCGGGGGTTCCACGACCCCACTTGTAGAGA
>JAKCPI010020880.1:0-14197 GCA_023213315.1 Euborellia annulipes
CACTCGTTTGCTTTTTTTTTTCTCTGGCAGCTTTTCATTTGCTATGGTCATATTTATAATATCTTAAGTACGGATTATTTATAAAGAGAAGGAATTTTCATTTAAATATTTGCTTCCCATTCACATTTGTTTATTGATTTGAGGTTTGCGTTTATATTATTCATGTCTGCGTGCGGCATGCTGCCTTTTAGAAAATATTGAATTAATAAAAATTCCATCCATTTTCTACAAATTAATCTTCAAAATTTCATCGCCTTGTAAAATAAATCAGATGAACTAGGAAAGTCATATTGTTTTTAAAGAGGTCAGTAAAACTAGCTTAAGTCTTATTGAGATAGGATTCCAGAGATGATATTGTCTACCAATTAAATTTTTTTTTATTTATTTCATTTAAGGTCTTTTTTGAAGGCCATCTAGATCTGAAACGAAAAGCAATACGCTTTTCTTTAATGCGCATGCGTCGGATCAATCGGCTTAATCGAACAAACCTAATAATTAATTTAAAACAAATAACCGAGTATTTTTATTTGTATTGTATTTATTGAATAAAAAAATAACCAATTTCATCCTCAACAAATTTATGAAAGATTTTTAAGTCAGAAAATAAAAAGATGGTGATACATTTTCATGTTTTACTGAAATTCGGGATGAAAATCCAACCAAAGTTTTTCGATTAATTGCTTCAGATTTAAGGGGCGACGGGAGCGAAGTGGTTACGCATGTTTTTCCCGATAAGAGGGCATAGTGTGTCATAAAAAGTTTGTCCAAAAATCAAGTAATTCAAAAATTTGCCAAGAGATGTCAGATTGGTAGCTAATAATATTTAATGCATTTGGTTGATTTTCATTGATCTTTTAACAATAAATACTTTATAAATGTTATTATATATTATGTATCTTTTATAAAGCATAAAAGTATATAAATATAGGCCAGATATAGGCCATTAGGCGATCGGCTGTTAGACTAGCCTGCCATCTATTGCAAGAATGCTGAACTCATTTGACAGATGATTTTTAAATAAATCATCTAAGCTTATTTTAAAAATTTCTTAATTAATATGTGATTAATAATAACAATAAATTCATTTTTAAATTAAAAAGAAATTAAAGATTATTGGGACTGATTGTTTTTTTGTATTTGCTTGATAACAAAAAAATTAATTTCGATAATTTTTTAATAAGTCATTAAAAAAATTATATCTCTCTGTCCCAATAATCTCTTATGAATTTAATTCATTAAAAAAAAAAACTGCATTGAAAAATTTCTTATAATAGTCTAGTTTTTTTGAAAGTACGTTTAGACGTCGCTCCTGAACAAGGGGGTAAGGGGAACCACTGAATGGTCACTTATTCATTTTTAGGGGGATTTAACAATTTCACATCTTAGGTCTAAATAATCTCTCAAATAAATAATTAGATAGATAATCAGGAAAAATGCAGAAGTTAAAGGAAAAAATATAAAATTTTAATTTTTTTTTATTAGCATAATTATGATTACTCAGTGAACAAGAATTTACGAGTTCTTGTTGATTGAACAAGGCAGACTAAATATTCCTTTCTTAATCATGATAAATGTGTTTGAAAGAAAAAAAATCATTAGAAACAAGTAAGGTATAATAGATAGTTGGCTAAACTAATATGATAATCCAATGGCTTGTTGACCGCCTTAACAGACAATAAATCATAATAATAAATTGGTAATTTAACCCAAATTTTCGCCTTAGGGCTTTGTGTTGGGTCCGTTTTCCCTATAGGCCAAACAAAACTAAATTAGACGTATCCCAAAAGAATTTACCTAGAGATAAGATAATTATAAATTCATATATCTAAAATTACTTTTTAATAATAAGTAATCCTGTCCGATGTCTGATTGATATGCGAGTCCATACCCCCCCCTCCCTCCAAAAAGAAAATAATATCAAAACAATAAATAATTAAAATATATAGAGGTCTACAATTTTAAACAAGGCTAGAAACTATAAAAAATATATTTTATCTATTTGGGAGGGGAAGGGTTGATGGTCCGGATCGTATAAAACACTCTCCAGTAAATAATGCCGTATTCAGAATAATATTGAATGTTTTGACCTTGAATTCAAATTTAGAAAGTTCATCAGTACTGCATTAATTAGTTCTTCAAAAAACTTAATAGTACATTTTAACTCAAGGTGCGCGTCTCTGGGTGCTAATTTTGCGAGATTCTAGCGGCCACAACTTTGAAGCTATCGACCTCAATTTTTTTTTAAATTAAAGTAATTTAAAATGTCTACAACTTGTAGAAGCCCCTTTTTTTGATTTTCGAAAAATAAATTTTTTTTTTTTAGATTAATCGCATTAAATAAAAGATATTTTAAAAAAATTCGCTCAATATCTTATAGATAATTAGAATAGTAATCATTGTGTTAAAAAATAATTAATTTTTTACCGTTAATTAATTGGCTGGAATCTTTCAAATGAAATGGAATAAATCCCTTGTTTTCCTATGGGAAAAACTAACGCCATCTCTTGCCGCCTAGAGTAACTCGAAAGTGAATGAAACTTTAAAGGCTCAAACAGACAGAACGCGAAATTCGCGTCGCTTGGCGTTTTTTCAACGCCGCGAAAGGGCGCGAAATGTTGTATAAGGCAAGACTGTATCATCCCCGTCACACAGGAGGCGAACTTACGCGGCGTAAACGCTCTCTTTCGCGCGACAGCTTTTTCGAGTTGTACAAATTTACAACTCCTTCGCGCGAACAGGCGAAATAATCAAGATGAGTAATGAAATAAAAAAACTTATAGAGTTAAAAACACTTGTTTTTTCGCCTCTAACTAAATAAAAGCAAATAATATTAAAGTTATATTATAGTCTATATTTAATAAGACTGTAATAAATATGTTTTTTGTTGGCAGCCAATCTATGATTAGTAAAAAGTCCGAATCGAGGTAATTGAATAGTATTATCTTATTCTAATTTACAAGCCTCGAAAAATATTTAATCAAAATTATCAATAATAAAATAAGATTTAAATAAAATCTAATTTTGCAATGATATTCTATTTCTTTTCGTAATATAATACTTTATTTATAAAATATTTATAAATTCATTAAATAAAGGTTGTTGAAACATATACACAATACCGGATCGTACGCCCAAATTTCGCTTCCTGTGTGGCTTAGCAAAAACGCCTTTCGCCGCGAAATGCGCGCGTAGCCTGAGCGTCGCGAATTTCGCGTTCTGTCTGTTTGAGCCTTAAATATTATCCGATTTCTTCTCTTTCTAAAAGAAAGTAATCATTAGATCAATCTTTCAATTTCTTATCAGATTATTTATTATTCACTTTTTTTTTTTAATTTCCTTTCCAATTTGTTAAAAAATTAAAACTTTCAATACTTTAATAAATAAATATTCTTAATACAAAATGTCTCAATAAAAGTTCCTAAAATAAATAAAAAATATTTAGACACCCTCGACACATATCTTTTTAAATTGACAACAAATGTCATATTTAATAGTTGATTAATGATAAATGTGGCAGTCAACTTGAAAAGCCTCTTATTGATTTTATTTTTCAAATTATATACCTTAAATGTTCATATTTCATTTATAATAGGTATTAATAATTTCTTTAAAAGGGATAGAGAGTCTGTCCTTGATCTTAGGGAGGGAGAGAGAAAAAAGGTGGGCGGGATCACCTTTGATAAAACAATTTCGAAAATGATAATTAATTAATGATTTAGCCTTTAGTTTCATCCTGTCTCTTTGGGTGTTTGAGCTTTATTAGAAGAATCTAATATCATCTATCCAATTAAACTTTGTCACACTTTCTTTTAATGAATCTTCATTTTCAACTTTTGGCCAAATTATCGTTTTTTAGATCAAAAAATTAATTAATTTCAAGATTTATAAAAAAAAGAAGAAGTAAAAATAAGAATAAATTAAATTATAAGGGATTCCACTAATACACTTTTTTTTCCTTCCTTGTTTTTGAATAAACCCTGTATATTAAGGGGGTTCAGGAGCAACGTCTAAACGAACTTAAAAAAAAAAACAAAAAAACTAGACTATTATAAGGAATTTTTCAATGCGGTTTTTTTTAAATGAATTAAATTCATGAGATTATTGGCACAGAGAAATATTATTTTTTTAATGACTTATTAAAAAATTAAGGAAATTAATTTTTTGTTATCAAGCAAATACAAAAAAAAAGATGGCAGGCTAGTCTAACAGCTGATCCCCTTTTGGCCTATATCTGGCCTCTATTTATATATTTTTATGATTTTATAAAAGATACATAACATATTATAAAGTATTTATTATTAAAAGATCAATGAAAATCAACCAAATGCATTAAATATTATTAGCTACCATTTTGTCATCTCTTGGCAAATTTTTGAATTAAAAAAAATGCGTAACCACTTCGCTCCCGTAGCCCCTTAAATATCTAAATCACTCAGAGGCTCACATTTCGTGAGTACGTGGATGGCAACCACGAGTTACCCGAGCTTTTTTTTAAGTTAGCCTTCCATTTATGCCTTTGGAACTTTTTACAACACCTTTAAAAAAATTTTTTCCAATTCTTATGAAATTTTGTATTTATTTAGGATTCTCTATTGTGTATAAAATGTCGAAATATGAGATTAAAATTTTGAAAAATAACCATAGTTTATTTCAAGCAATCAACATTTAAAATGCAAGTTTGAAACTAAGGTGCTATGGGAAACTAAATATATCTCGACACAAAAAATCTGGTGTGACCAGCACGGTGCACAACTTTCTCTTACCGAAGGGTAAGAGAAAGTTGTGTGCTGTGCGCCAGTCACACCAGATTTTTTTTAATCGTGATCATTTCCGTTTCAAAAATAAAAATAAAAAAATAAAAATTATCGTATCAGTCTTTCTTTATATATCAACGTTATTTATATAAATATAATTTCATTTTACAACGAAGAAAGAGATATAAAATTATTTTCTCTTGTCCTAAAAACATTTCTCGTAATAGGGGTAAGTGGATTATATTAAATAATCTTTTTATCAATTAGCTCTGGAAGGTTATTTAGTTACGGTTGGGATTTTAAACAAAGACAAGGGGCTTATGTTTGATTTCTAATTTTCTTCATATTTGTATAGAGAGAGGAGAGAGTAACAAACCAATTCTCTTAATTAGTTTGTATCGGATAAAGGAGCATGGAAAGAGATTTACTTGCGCTTGCAAAAGCTCTAACTAAGGATTCTGGATCAGACATAAATTCCAAAGAAAATGTATGTGTAGGAGGACTATGTATTGAATGTTCAATGAAATATTCATAGGCTCTCAAGTATTTTGTTTGTTATGACAGTTATGTTAATAAAAAAATCTATTGGATGTTGCTAAAGGTCAAACAAGTTGAAGAAAATAAAATGTGAATTTGGATTACTTTTTTAAAAAGAAAAAACAAATATACTATAACAATAACAATAAAAAAATCTGATGTGACTGGTCGCATCAGATTTTTTGTCTTGACATATAAAGTATTTAATTTTCACCAGTAGGCCTACGGTACATTTGAAAAATTTATAAATAGAAAAATATTTATATTTTTTTACCATTTCTTCTCAGTAACGTCATTTTAGTTTTTGCTTGGGGGGCCCTCCCCCGGGGGGCAAAAATTCTTTTTTGCTTGTGCTACTTAATTTATATAACTTACATATAAACATATATATTTCAATATTTTTTAATCTATACCTTCTATACTTACTTATTTATAAAGAGAAAGTCTCAGTTTGTTTGTATTTAGGGGCTAAGCTCAGACCATTACTTTACAAAACCTTGAGGGGGGGCAAATGCCTCCCTCCCCCTCAAATGACGTCCCTGTTTCTTCTATTTTCAAGGTCGGACTGGTCGATTCTTAATGTTTTTTTTTCTCTTACTTAGATCTAATTTACATGTAATGATTAATTTTGTACTTTACCTGCAATTGAAAGAAATTCTGTAGAGATTTTAATTCAGTAAATAAATAAATTCTTTCCTATGAAGAACAAAATAAAGTAAAGTGTGCTTCAAAAGATTTCAAGGGCAAAATGAGAATATACATTTTAAAGAGCATCTAAAAAATAATTGATTTATGAATTTTAATCAAAAGCGTTGAATCGAATTTTGAAAAAAAAAAAAAAAAAAAAAAACGCTGAAAAAGTACATCAGTAAAGTACTAGTACTCTTTGGTTAATTTTATTTAGAAGCTTATATTTGTGCCTCATTTAAATTTACCACTGGTATATCTTGCACAATAAAAAATTTTACCCTTCTAGATTTCCTTTTTTCGTTTCCTAAGCTATTTTATTCACAGACGCACTAACAATCAGACCCACTTTATTGGACTCAGAGGACCCCAAAACGTATATTTTCTTTAAAATCTCGATATCAAATTTTTGACAAGATGAGCGTCTGCACAATTAATTCTTTGAATTAATTAATTTAAACTTCTTACATTTTTATAATTGTTTTAAAAAGCAAAATTTGGCTTATGATTTAATTGTAAAGGTTTTGGCGTTACTAAGAATAATTCAAGTTTTAATTTAGAGAGATAAAAATAGCTCTGTGATTAATGTAGGAAATGTACTATAAGTACTACTATAATAAAGTAGCTAAGATTTGTGAATTCATAAAGCAAAGTATATTATAGTATAACTAATTTGTTTGCACCATTTTTGCTTTCAGTAACCCAATAAAAACTCGATCATAGAAGTAGAATAAAATTTTTATTTTAACATTTCATTACAAATTTTTTTCTTCTTAATCTTAATTCTTATTTTCTTCCTGGCTGCATGTGACTATTGGTCATTATAGGTGGTCATTTTGTCTTCGGACCTTATGCACCCATTCCAAGAAAAAAAAAAAAAAAAAAAAAATCCGTAATGTGGATTTGCTTTTATATTTAAATTTCACTTAATTTTATAATACTGACACTCACAGAAAGAGGGAGAGATATGAGATTAATTATTTTTAAAAGCTTATTCGTTTTCTCTCTTAATTGAAAGGCTAAAAAATTTTTTTTTTATTTTCCAAATACAGTAGTATAACCATAAATTATAAACACACAACCAACAACTGGAACATAGAAAAAAAATTTTTAAAAGTGAATTTATAATTAATTAAAATTAAATATAAATAGATTTTACGAATTGAAGTTAACAAAACTTCAAAGTTTAACAGGGTTAACCATCCTGGGGAAAATAGGATCGGACCGACAAAATAATAACATAATTATATTTATTTTTACTTTTCTGATTACGTTGTTTTTAAACATTTTTTTTTTTCTTTTAATATCCTTTTATTAATATTTTTTTATTTAATCTGCCCCCGGTTAAAACCATCCAGCTCTTTTGTTTTGTTACATTGTATCTTTTACATGTTTTTCATATAACAAAAACAAAACAAAAAAATTACAAAAAAACATTATACTATATACTAAACAAATATTATACTGTATTTAAAAATGTTCAAAGAAATAAAATTTGATTTTTTTTCTGATTTTATTTTCTCATAAACAATGTTATAGACCTACGTAGAGAAAGTAAAAAAAAAAACAAAACCGATGAGATGTGACTTTAGAATTTAATTAGGATACAGGAGACGCAGCAGCAAGAATTTATTTCACATCTTTTTCGGCATCTGAGGCCATTTTGATTGGTATCCAATTCAATTGAAATAAATTTTTACTTTCTCGTACCCTATATATGAAATATATAGGAGAGAAAGTATTGCGATCATGTCAAAAATTCGATGTCGAGATTTTGATGGATATACATGTTTTGAGGTCCCCTGAGTCCAAAAAAGTGGGTCCCGCAAATTGGTCTGTGTGTGTGTGTGTATGTATGTGTGTGTGTGTGTCTGTATGTGTGGACAGATTTTTAGCATGAAGGAATTGAGCTAGGAGGTTGAAATTTTATATTTAAGCTAGGTACCTTTGAAGAATCTCAAAATAAGCTTTTGAACAAAATCGGCCAAAAAGTACTAGTACTTTACTGATGTACTTTTTCAGTTTTTTTCGATTTTCTCAAAATTCCCTCCAAGGATTTTTTTTAAAATTCATAAATCAACTATTTTTTAGATGCTCTTTAAAATGTATATTCTCATTTTGCCGTTGAAATCTTCTGAAGACCACTTTACTCTTGTTCTTCATAGGAAAGATAGAAATGGTTGCCATGGTAACGGAATTTAAATCTTTTTCTTTTTATTAGATTAAAAATCAATTATTATTTAAATTCCCATTTTTTTTTAATTTTATTTCTGTTTTTAATTGTTCCGAGAAATCACATCTCTCTCTCTCTCTCTCACTTGCAAACATTATCGCCTGTCTCTCCGCCTTCTCTCATAGGCCTAATGTTAATTTCCTATAGGGATTTGTATGTTAATTTCGATTCAAAAGGGGGTCCCCTTTGGAACTTTTTACGCATTTAAAATTTTTTTTCCAATTCTTATGAAATTTTGTATTTATTTACGATTCTATATTGTGTATAAAATGTCCAAATATGAGATTAAAATTTTGAAAAATAACCATAGTTTATTTCAAGCAGTCAACATTTAAAATGCAAGTTTGAAACTAAGGTGCTATCGGAAACTAAATATATCTCGACACAAAAAATCTGGTGTGACCAGCACGGTGCACAACTTTCTCTTACCGAAGGGTAAGAGAAAGTTGTGCACCGTGCGCCAGTCACACCAGATTTTTTCGCCTAACTTTCGATCTTTAGAAAAAGTATTGGTAAATTATGGTTCTTGATAAATATTAGCAAATCTTTTTTATTGCCCTCTGAGGATTTATTTATTCATCATTTTAATAACTTCCCTTGAGACAATTAACCGGGAGAATAAAGCTTATAATTCTGATTTAAAAACAGCTCAGGTTCAAATCAAACTCATGGCAAAAATTTAACTTCTCTTGTATTAAAAGGAAACGAAACCCACCACCATCCTCACAAAAAAAAAAAAAAAAAATAAATAAATAAAAAAGTCTCTCTGAAAATTATATATTTATATAATAACGTGTATCCTTTTTCAATAAATACTTTCAGAGCTGGAAAATAAGTGGACCTCTGTCAAATATTCTATCTTAAGGAGATATTTACTTAGATATTTATTTAGGATATTTACACGTAACTGCAAACTTGACAAGCATGCACTTGCAATCTTTTTGTACAAGCAAACTGTAGCGTGTGCAGGAGAATTTTGCGCAAGCATTTTAATAATTGTGCAAGCCGCTTGATGCTCGATTGAATTTTAATCATGCACAAGCATATTTGCGCAATCAAAACTCTCCGCCATTTTATAGACGTCTTGACTTTTAATATTTATTTAATAGGCTATATTAATTCATTTAAAATTTCAATTTAAATATAAATATTTATTGTGTCTCTGATTCAAACAAGTATTTCTTGTTATCTTCGACCTTTTCTTTCGCTTTGTTTTAGGCTGTTGCTTGCACAAGCATGCTTGTGTCGTGTGGGAATTTGTGCATGCTGGTACAAAAGGATTGCACATACATGCTTGTCAAGTTTCCAGTTACGTGTGTATCCGCCTTTAGAAACTAATAATAAAAAAAAAGTAAAAAAAAATATTTATTTACCATGCTTTATTTAATTCAGTCTTCCTCTATCATAAAGACACCCTCTCGACTTTTATCCCCAGTAGAGTAATGGAGATACATAGTTAAGCTTTTTAGCGAGAGAGAAAAATTCTCCATCCCTTCCACCATTTGAAAAAAAAAAAAAAAAAAAAAAAAGTAAATGGAAAGTCTTAAAATAAATATTTTTCGTTTAGGACCCATCAAACACATTACGAGCAACACGGCGATCTATTTGGCCGCTTATGGTTGAACGAAGGACCAGAGATGCCCTTTCGGCTAGCGACGTTTCGCGACCATTCGTTTGGGATGCGTCGTGAATGGCGAGAATTCCATCGTTACGCACTTCATTTTGCAACATTTGAAAATGGCTACGCTATCAATGTGGGCGTCCTTTGCATTCCTCACTCATTTACAAGGTAATATTTTCTCAATGTCCTTTTCGGGACGTAAACACAAAAGATCATTTATATTCACCCTCTCTGGGATTGAAACTATTGGCATTGACTAACTTAAAAAGCCAAAGAGATTGGATCTCAGTATATTTTAAATCCGAGTTTTAATAGTTTCAATTATTTTAATTTGTTCATGTATTTTTACTCTCTTACCCTATATATAAAATATATATAGATAGAAAGTATTGCGATCATGTAAAAAATTGGATGTCGAGATTTTTAAAGTGAATGATCCCCTCAAATTTTTTTCTTTTTTATATCATCTTATTTTTTATTTGTGAATATAAAGTTTTTTTTTATTTACTACATTTCTTAAAATATTTTTTTTTTTTTTTTAAACATACACTTTTTTCTCATTCTCACTCACACTCACACACACTATCTTCCCGGCAACTCAGGCCATATAAGACAGTTACGATACTCATTAATTTATTACGATACAATTTGGGGGTCCAGGCATTGAGCCTTAAATTAAGCCTTTAAATATTTATATTAACCTTATTATATTTGCTACGACATTTATTATAAACCTGTTATTTTTATTATAATTTTATGTATTTTTTTACTTTTTCTTATCTATATATTTCTGATATATGCTATAGTCTTTTTTTTTTTTTTTTTTTTTGGAATGGGTGCATAAGGTCCGAAGACCTATAATGACCAATAGTCACATGCAGCCAGGAAGAAAATAAAAACAAAAGGAGAAGCATAAAGGGGAAACTCAACTGCGGGAACTGAGAAGATGCCTGTTGAGGTTAGACTTGAAAGTCTGAAGATTGTAGGTTTTGGGGAAGATAGACGCAGGGAGCTTGTTCCAATCACGGGAGGTCATGGGGACAAAGGAAGAATGAAATTGTTTTGTTCTGTTAGTCGTGATCTGAACAGCATAGGGATGCTGGGAAGATGCCTCTCTTGTGTTCCGTGAATATGTTGCATTGGGTGGGATAATTGATTTTAATTCGGCAGAGCATTGACCATGGTAATACCTGTAGAAGAGAGATAGTGCAGATACTCTTCTTCTATGATCTAGTGACTGTAAGGATGCAGTAAGGGTAGAATCACCTATCAGTCTAATTGCACGCCTCTGTATGGCTTCCAAGGAGGAGAGAGCGTCTTTCGACGCCCCTCGCCAAAGGTGGGAACAATATTCAAGACACGGCCGAATTTGGGCTTTATAGAGGATTAGGAGTTGTTGGGAGGAAAAGTAACGCTTCGTTTTGAATAGGAAACCCAATTTCCTTGCGGTAGATTTAACCACAGAAGAGATGTGGTTGCTCCAGGAGAGATCAGATGTAACTGTCACTCCCAGAACAGAAAATGAATCTTTGAACTCGAGACTATTATTGCTGTAAATAAGGGGAGGGCAAATCCTATTTTTTTGTCTAGAAATTAAACTATATATATAAAGTATTGGTGTCAAAAATTTGATGTTGAAATTTTGATGAAAGTTCAAGTCTTGAGATCCCCTGACTCCAAGTCCCGCAAAATGGTATGTTTGTGATCAAAATAAAATATGAAAAAAATGAGCTACGAGGTTGAAATTTTATATTTAAGTTATGTACTCTCCTTAGACGCGAAAAAAAGTTTTTAAATAAAATCGGCCAAATAGTACTACTAGTACTTTACTGATGTACTTTTCAGTTGTTTTTTTTTGATTTTCTTAAAATTCACACAAATGATTTTGATTAAAATTCATAAATTAATTATTTTTTAAATGCTCTTTAAAATGTATATTCTCATTTTGGCCTTAAAATCTTATGAAGACCACTTTACTCTTGTAATCCATAGGAAAGATAGGAGAAATGGTTTTCATTTTTATAAATCTTGATTTCTTTCTAATGAACTACCGACAGAAACTAAATATATGCTGACACAAAAAATCTGGGGTGACAAGCACAGAATACAACTTTCATTTACTTAAGGTACGAGAAAGTTGTGTGCTGTGCGACTATCACACCAGATTTTGTTGTTTTATATTATATTTTCTAATATTTTTCTCGAAATTGGTCGAGCGCTCCCCCTTGTTTTATACTTCCTGAAATGATATTTAAAAACATTCTTAATAATTTATGTACATATCTATTAGCTATATTTATTTCAATTGTTTTTCTCAAAAGTTTATTCTCAAGAAACCATAAAAAAAATTTAAATTTAAAATATATCACTAAAAAAATTTAAATAGACATTTTTTTTTTTTTTAATGATAAAATAATATAAAAAAAGTATTAAAATCCTCGTATGTTAAAATTTTATGTTTAACTGAATCCCTCCCCTTTTGTTGAGGAAAGAGATTTATTACGTTTAGGGTGGTGGGTCATATTTTTTAACAAAAAAAAAAAAAAAACTTTTTTATTCCCTAAATGAATAATTTAAAGCGTCATTAATTTCAAAATGGAATTGTTTTTGTTAAATTATTTAAAAAAAAAATTTGAATATTTTCATCTTATTAGTAGTATTGTATTTTTAATTAACCTATGCTTCTCAATGACAATTTTCTTCTTAACGGCTAAAAGCTGCGTGGGAATTTTAAAAAAATATTCAATTAATTTAGAAACTTATACATTTATGTAAATACAAATCCATTCCAAGTACGTAAATTGATGTTCATTGTGTTGAGTGAGAGAGAGAGAGAGAGAGAGAGAGGGGGGGGTCAGTATGTTAGTATGCGTGTTTGCTCTAATAAGAGATAAATTTTAATTATTAATAAATTCAATTTTCAAAATTAAATTTCATAATCATTACATGATATAAAATGTTTTGTTTAATTTACAAATTAAAAAAAAAAATAATATTAATGTTTAATAAAACCAGTAATAAAAAAAAAAAACAACAACCAGTAATAAATATAATAGAAATAAAAATTTCAATAAATAAATATAAGGTAAATAAAATTTTATCGTATTTACTTAAAAAAAAAAAAAAAAAAAAAATATTTCTATTTAATTATTAATTATGTTTGTTTAATGGAATTAAATTTTTTTTTTTTTTTTATTTAGTTTAATAGAGTTGGAAGTAAGCATACATATTTCTTTATTATAAAAGCTAATTATAAAATATTAGGGTGCGTACACACCTGCGCTCTGCTCCGCTCGCGAGCACCATGTTCGTTAGATGTGTACGGGTTTTGAGATGCTCGCGAGCTGCTCGAGAGTCGCTCGCGAGCTGCTCGCCGCGATCCATCTCTTGTCGGCTTTTTCGACAAACCCTTTGATGGTTCGCGGCTCAGATTTGGACGGCGCGCTGCGGTGCCGCGAGCGGCTCGCGAGCAAAATATAAAATAGACCTACTTTTAGCCTTTATAAAGTCTTCTCTAAATCATTATTTAAATATTTTTTTTAATATTATCATCTTCTATGTCCCTCAGAAACCAGGGAGGTTAATTATATGTATATTATTTCCTTAAAATATAGGCCTATGATGATTTTATATAGTATTTTTTTAGTAAATTTTAATATCAGTTTTCAATAAATGAAGAATTAATCAAATATTTTCAAAGGATCGGGTTTATTAAAAAAATAAATTATATAAAATATAAATTGATATTAAAATTTATTATTTTTATATTAAATAGACTTGACAAATAATCTCTGACATTCTAGTAAAATTCTTTTATTGACCGCTTATTTGTTGCGACCTCAAGTCCATCACAATTTCACTACCATTCTGTTTTTTAAATAGATTAGTACACCACCAACGTCGTTGTCTCCTTTTCTTTTTTGACAAACTTGCCATTAGCAAAAAAGCACCACTCATAACCGAAACGGCAAGAGCGTTTTCTCTATCTTGCTTCAGAGACATTATTATCTACACCATATAATTATTAGTTTAAATGTTTTTTATTAGTAATTAGGCGCGCTCAACAACACAATCTATTTGCGATTAATAATTATAATTAATAATAAAAATTCCAAATTAATTAAAATGTTCGTGGCTTTTCTTTGGATCGCGGCAGGTTCGTCAAAATGAATAATTTCAATGAAAATGGAACGAGCAACGAACACGAGCCGCGAACTGCTCGCGAGCGGAGCAGAGCGCAGGTGTGTACGCACCCTTATAAGCAACGTTTAAAAAAATACTTGGGTTTATCAAAAGAAACAATAATTGTTTATACTCATTTGTGAAGTCATCGCTTGAAAATTTCACAGTGAATAAAAAGGGACA
>JAKCPI010020881.1:0-15204 GCA_023213315.1 Euborellia annulipes
TCTTAATTATGTTTTTCACAATCTTTACCGCTGACTCTGCCATTCCATTACTTTTCGGGTACCTAGGACTACTTGTAATTAAGGAAAATCCATAAGATTTAGAAAATTTTCTCATATCATTATTCATAAAATGTGTTCCATTATCGGTCCGTAAAATAAATGGAACCCCATACCGGGATAAAATAATTTTTAATTTATCTATTATTTCTATTGACGAAAGATTATTCACAGGCTCAATTTCTATATATTTTGAGAAATAATCAACAATCGTTAAATAATTTTTACCTTTAACAAAGCAAATATCAGCAGCTATTTCTTGCCAAGGTCCAGACGGAGTCGGAGTGTATATTAAAGGCTCTACGGGATTTGCCCCTTTCTTGAATACAAATTCTGCATTTAGTTATCATATTAGAAATATCTTCATTCATATTTGGCCACCACAATGAAGCTGCAGCTCTCCGTTGACATTTTGAAATACCAAGATGCCCATCATGTATTTTTTTAAGCATTTCATCTTTTAAACTCATTGGAATCACAATCTTATCTCTCTTAACAATTAAATTATCTATTAAAGAAAAATCTGTGCGATTATTAAAATAAATTGTTAAAAAAGGGTCATAAAGTTTTTTAGGCCAACCATTTACAATAAAAAATCTCACTTTTTCTAAAATTCTATCTTTTTTCTGTTCATTAACAACTTCATCGAATCTTTCTTTCGAAATATGCAAATCGGGCTTTATTAAAAAGTCTACAAATGCTTTTATTTCATTTTCAAAGATAACATCACCCTCTGAAAATGAGTTTTTTAGTGGGGATCTACTTAAAGTATCAGCAGTAAAAATTAATTTTCCGGGGACATACTTCACTTCATAATCAAACTTCATTAACCTCATTCTAAATCGCTGCAAACGAGCGCTTAATTGGTCAATAGACTTTTCCCCCAACAAAGAAACAAGGGGTTTATGATCTGTATTTAAAATAAAATGCAAACCAAGTAAAAAATTTGAAAATTTTTCACAAGCCCAAGTTGAAGCTAATGCCTCTTTTTCAATTTGTGCATACCTTTGTTCAGTGGCGCTTAAAGATCTCGAAGCATATGACACGGGACGCCAAATTTCATCCTCTTGCCTTTGTTCTAAAACTGCACCAAGACCAATTGAAGACGCATCAGCCGTAACCCTAATTTCATTTTTCGGGTTGTACAGTGCCAAAACAGGAGTAGATGAGAGTAAAGACTTAATTTTTTCAAAAGCAGACTGCTGAGAATCCGTCCATATCCAGGAAGATTTGGTGGACAAAAGATCCCTTAAAGGCTTCGTTATTTCAGTTATATTTGGAGAAAACTTCAATAATTGATTTACCATTCCTAAAAATCTTCTAATTCCGTTTACGTCTTTAGGTTTTTCCAAACTCAGAATTGCATTTATTTTATCCGGGTCAGACTCAATTCCCTTAGCGCTGATCACATGTCCAAGAAATTTAATTTTAGTTTCACGAAAAATACATTTACTTTTATTTAAAGTAACTCCATTTTCATAAAAAGCTTTTAAAACCTTTTCAAGACGAATATCATGTTCTCTTTCATTTTCACCAAATATCATAACATCATCCATTAAATTAATAACGCCATCCAATCCTTCTAAAATTTCAGCTATTTTCTTTTGATAAAACTCTGGAGCAGAAGATATCCCAAAAGGCAATCGGTTAAAGAAAAATCTACCGAAAGGAGTAATAAACGTCGTAAGCTCCGCGCTTTCTTTGTCTAAAGGAACTTGCCAGAACCCGGAATTGGCATCTAATTTAGAAAAGAATTTGGCTTTTCCGATTCTTGCTAAGCATTCTTCTACAGAAGGAAGAATATGACGTTCTCTTTTGACACTCTGATTCAATTTAGTGAAGTCGACGCAAATTCGAACATCCTGATTCGGTTTAGGAACCACCATAAGGGGGGCACACCAATCCGTAGGCTTATTAACCGGTGTAATTACTCCTTCCTTAACCATTTTTTTTAAAGCTTCTTCTGTTTTCTCTCGTAAAGGAATGGGAATCCTTCTAGGAACAGTCAATGAATATGGAATTGAATTTTCCTTTAATTTAATTTTATAAATGCATTTCATCTTTCCTAAACCTTCAAACAGTTTGGGAAATCTATCTTCAACTTTTGTATTAATCTCTTGAATCCATGTTAATACTTCTAAATTTTGAATCGCAGATCTTCCCAGAAGAGGTTCTCTGATATCCTCTAAAATAAAAATATTTTCTTTCCAACTCCTTCCCTTCCAACTTAAATCAGCAATAAATTTTCCCATAATTTTTAATTCATGATTTCCTGCGGAAAAAAGTTTTTTCTTTGTTTCACTTAATTGAACATCTTTCATACATTTATAAATACTATATGGAATACAAGACGCATCTGCTCCTGTATCCAATTTGAAACGAATAAGTTTTCCATTTATTGATAGATTAATGTACCATGGAGAAGAAATATTTTCATTCAGGGATTCTATAAAAATATTTTCGCTTACTTCATCTTCCTTCTTATCAATATTATTAATATTCCTTTTATTTCTGCATACAGAACTCCAATGTCCCCGAATATTACATCTAAAACAGGTACTATTTTGTGCTGGACAAGAATTAAGAGGATGACGAGATCGGCCACACCTAAAACATCTTTCAGAAAAATTTTTATTTTCACTTTGTTCATCATTCTTGATCATTTTTTTATTAAACTGGGCGTTATTGACCTTAGAATAATTTTTTTGATTATTTATTAATTCTACCTTAGAGTTACTAGTATCAATTTGTTTAAGTCTTAAAATACTTTGCTGAGATTTTATTAATTCGCTTTGCTTACATTTTTCAATGGCTTTTGCCAAAGTCAAATTAGAAATTAGTTGAAGCTGTTCAGACAATTTTTCATCCTTAATTCCAACAACAATCCTATCTCTTATTAACTCATCTCTTAAAGTCTTAAAATCACAATTTTCAGCCATATTTATTAAATCTGTAATAAATGAATCAATTTTCTCACCTTCTTTTTGAAAGCGTTGATTAAACTTGGCCCTCTCAAAAACAACATTTCGTCTGGCAATAAAATAATTTTCAAATTTTCCCACAACACTCAAATACGTAGGATCATTACTATTTTCTCCTTCATTTAATCTAAAAGTTAAATAAATATTTTCTGCCTCTTCACCCATTGCATAGATTAAGTGATTAATTTGTACTCTATCCTCTTGAAGGTATAAATCTGATGTCTGTCGAAACCTCTCCCAACGACGATGCCAATTGATCCATTCTCCAGAGTTAGAGAAATTAAAAGGTGCAGGGGGTTTTATTTGATAAGATCCAATTTGTAGCGTTCTAGATGCTGGAACTGTTGATGGAACAGAATCCCCTTCTTGAGAGTCAGACATTATAAGCACAAAAAATAATATTTTTATTAAATATTAAGAACTTCTGACACCATGTAGAGAGACAAAAAGCCAAGGATGTTTATTTCTATTTTATTTTACAAAACATAACATATATAAATACAAAAACAAACGATATCCAAAACAAACAAGAGAACTATCACACAACACACCACTCGTTTGCTTTTTTTTTCTCTGGCAGCTTTTCATTTGCTATGGTCATATTTATAATATCTTAAGTACGGATTATTTATAAAGAGAAGGAATTTTCATTTAAATATTTGCTTCCCATTCACATTTGTTTATTGATTTGAGGTTTGCGTTTATATTATTCATGTCTGCGTGCGGCATGCTGCCTTTTAGAAAATATTGAATTAATAAAAATTCCATCCATTTTCTACAATTTAATCTTCAAAATTTCATCGCCTTGTAAAATAAATCAGATGAACTAGGAAAGTCATATTGTTTTTAAAGAGGTCAGTAAAACTAGCTTAAGTCTTATTGAGATAGGATTCCAGAGATGATATTGTCTACCAATTAAATTTTTTTATTTATTTCATTTAAGGTCTTTTTTGAAGGCCATCTAGATCTGAAACGAAAAGCAATACGCTTTTCTTTAATGCGCATGCGTCGGATCAATCGGCTTAATCGAACAAACCTAATAATTAATTTAAAACAAATAACCGAGTATTTTTATTTGTATTGTATTTATTGAATAAAAAAATAACCAATTTCATCCTCAACAAATTTACGAAAGATTTTTAAGTCAGAAAATAAAAAGATGGTGATACATTTTCATGTTTTACTGAAATTCGGGATGAAAAGCCAACCAAAGTTTTTCGATTAATTGCTTCAGATTTAAGGGGCGACGGGAGCGAAATGGTTACGCATGTTTTTCCCGATAAGAGGGCATAGTGTGTCATAAAAAATATGCCCAAAAATCAAGTAATTCAAAAATTTGCCAATCGATGTCAAAATGGTAGCTAATAATATTTAATGCATTTTTTTGATTTTCTTTGATCTTTTAACAATAAATACTTTATAAATGTTATTATAAATTATGTATCTTTTATAAAAGCATAAAAATATATAAATATAGGCCAGATATAGGCTGATACTATATCGCCTGTTAGACTAGCCTGCCATCTATTGCAAGAATGCTGAACTAATTTGACAGTTGGTTTTTAAATAAATCATCTAAGCTTATTTTAAAAATTTCTTAATTAATATGTGATTAATAATAACAATAAATTCATTTTTAAATTTAAAAAAAATTAAAGATCCCAATAATCTCTTACGAATTTAATTCATTTTAAAATAAACCCGCAAATTAATAATATAATATAATTAAAAATTCCTTATAATAGCCTAGTTTAAAGTACGTTTAGACGTCGCTCCTGAACCCCCTTAACCACTGAATAGTCACTTATTCATTTTTAGGGGGATTTAACAATTTCAGATCTTAGGTCTATATAATCTCTCAAACAAATAATTAGATAGATTATCAGGAAAAATGCAGTAGCTAAAGGAAAAAATATAAAAATTTTATATTTTTTTTTTAATAGCATAATTATGATTACTCAGTGAACAAGAATTTACGAGTTCTTGTTGATTGAACAAGGCAGACTAAATATTCCTTTCTTAATCATGATAAATGTGTTTGAAAGAAAAAAAAATCATTAGAAACAAGTAAGGTATAATAGATAGTTGGCTAAACTAATATGATAATCCAATGGCTTGTTGACCGCCTTAACAGACAATAAATCATAATAATAAATTGGTAATTTAACCCAAATTTTCGCCTTAGGGCTTTGTGTTGGGTCCGTTTTCCCTATAGGCCAAACAAAACTAAATTAGACGTATCCCAAAAGAATTTACCTAGAGATAAGATAATTATAAATTCATATATCTAAAATTACTTTTTAATAATAAGTAATCCTGTCCGAAGTCTGATTGATATGCGAGTCCATACCCCCCTCCCTCCAAAAAGAAAATAATATCAAAACAATAAATAATTAAAATATATAGAGGTCTACAATTTTAAACAAGGCTAGAAACTATAAAAAATATATTTTATCTATTTGGGAGGGGAAGGGTTGATCGTCCGGATCGTATAAAACACTCTCCAGTAAATAATGCCGTATTCAGAATAATATTGAATGTTTTGACCTTGAATTCAAATTTAGAAAGTTCATCAGTACTGCGTTAATTAGTTCTTCAAAAAACTTAATAGTACTTTTTAACTCAAGGTGCTGGTCTCGGGGTGCTAATTTTGCGAGATTCTAGCGGCCACAATTTTGAAGCTATCGACCTCAATTTTTTTTTAAATTAAAGTAGTTTAAAATGTCTACAACTTGTAGAAGCCCCTTTTTTTGATTTTCGAAAAATAAATTTTTTTTTTAGATTAATCGCATTAAATAAAAGATATTTTAAAAAAATTCGCTCGATATCTTATAGATAATTAGAATAGTAATCATTGCGGTAAAAAATAATTAATTTTTTACCGTTAATTAATTAGCTGGAATCTTTCAAATGAAATGGAATAAATCCCTTGTATTCCTATGGAAAAACTAACGCCATCTCTTGCCGCCTAGAGTAACTCGGTAGTCAATCGTCTTCTAACGGCTTTCGAGACGGGCACCTTAAAGTGTGAAACTTTAAATATTATCCTATTTCTTCTCTTTCTAAAAGAAAGTTATCATTAGATCAATCTTTAAATTTTTTATCCAAAAGCTAAAATCAAATTATTTATTATTCACTTTTTTTTTTTTTTAATCCTTTCCAATTTGTTAAAAAATTAAAACTTTCAATGCTTTAATAAATAAAATATTCTTAATACAAAATGTCTCAATAAAAGTTCCTAAAATAAATAAAATATATTTACACACCCTCAACACATATCTTTTTAAATTGACAACAAATGTCATATTTAATTGTTGATTAATGATAAATGTGGCAGTCAACTTGAAAAGCCTCTTATTGATTTTATTTTTCAAATTATATACCTTAAATGTTCATATTTCATTTATAATAGGTATTAATAATTTGTTTAAAAGGGATAGAGAGTCTGTCCTTGATCTTAGGGAGGGAGAGAGAAAAAGGGTGGGCGGGATCACCTTTGATAAAACAATTTCGAAAATGATAATTAATTAATGATTTAGCCTTTAGTTTCATCCTGTCTCTTTGGGTGTTTGAGCTTTATTAGAAGAATCTAATATCATCTATCCAATTAAACTTTGTCACACTTTCTTTTAATGAATCTTCATTTTCAACTTTTGGCCAAATTATCGTTTTTTAGATCAAAAAATTAATTAATTTCAAGATTTATAAAAAAAAAGAAGTAAAAATAAGAATAAATTAAATTATAAGGGATTCCACTAATACACTTTTTTTCCTTCCTTGTATTTGAATAAACCCTGTATATTAGGGGGGGTTCAGGAGCGACGTCTAAACGCACTTTAAAAAAAACTAGACTATTATAAGGAATTTTTCAATGCGGTTTATTTTAAAATGATATTTTTAAATTCATAAGAGATTATTGGGACATCGAGCTATAATTTTTTTAATGACTTATTAAAAAATTATCGAAATTAATTTTTTTTGTTATCAAGCAAATACAAAAAAACAATCTGTCCCAATAATCTTTAATTTTTTTTAAATTTAAAAATGAATTTATTGTTATTATTAATCACATATTAATTAAGAAAAAATTTTTAAAATAAGCTTAGATGATTTATTTAAAATTCAACTGACAAATTAGTTCAGCATGCTTGCAATAGATGGCAGGCTAGTCTAACAGCTGATCCCCTTTTGGCCTATATCTGGCCTCTATTTATATATTTTTATGCTTTTATAAAAGATACATAACATATAATAACATTTATAAAGTATTTATTATCAAGATCAATGAAAATCAACCAAATGCATTAAATATTATTAGCTACTATTTTGTAAGGATAGGTGAAAAGTGAAGAAAGTCTGCAGCTAGTTGTTTTTCATTATTTTATTCCCACCACGTTGACGTTTCGATCCCGGTTGGGATCATTCTCAGAACAGGTGGGGTATAAGCCCTACGTATCTACTATTTTGTCATCTCTTGGCAAATTTTTGAATTAAAAAACATGCGTAACCACTTCGCTCCCGTAGCTCCTTAAATATCTAAATCGCTCAGAGGCTCACATTTCGTGAGTACGTGGATGGCACCCAAGAGTTAACCGAGCTTTTTTTAAGTTAGCTTTCCATTTATGCTCTTGTCTGGTTGTTTCTCCATAGGTAGTATCCATTAATAAATTATTCAAATAGGGGCAGAATCTAAAAATGTGAAAAAGAATTTTAAAAATTTAATATATAGGCCTACTGTAAATTATATTCTTTCTTTTCTATCTTGACCTTATCCTTATGTGGGGTGGACAAAATTAATTTATATAAAAAAAAAAAAAAAAAAAATGAGACCGAGAGAAAAGCGTCTTAAGTCCTGACGCTTGATATGAAAAAGGGGGAAAAAAGGCTGACATAAAGGAAAGGAAGAAATGCCAGCCTTAGCTCGGGTAACTAGTGGTCGCCATCCACGTAATAAATTAATTCAATGAGTTATGACTGTGGAGATTTAATCAGGAAACCGAAGGAACTTTGCAGCCAGGAGATTAAATAAAAAAATATTTTATTTAATTTTTACTTGCCGACGTTTCGGTCGTCTGTCACGACCTTCATCAGGGCAAATAATTGTCAACAATACACGATCTTAGGTATTTTGAGGTTTACTGTAATCATATACAATTTCTTTTTTTAATTATTATATGTATATAAAATATCATTTACTTGCTTGGGGTTTTGGATTCAATGTTGATGGAACTTTGGAACTTTTTACGCATTTAAAATTTTTCTTTTCAATTCTTATGAAATTTTGTATTTATTTACGATTCTATATTGTGTATAAAATGTCCAAATATGAGATTAAAATTTTGAAAAATAACCATAGTTTATTTGAAGCAATCAACATTTAAAATGCAAGTTTGAAACTAAGGTGCTATCGGAAACTAAATATATCTCGACACAAAAAAATCTGGTGTGACCAGCACGGTGCACAACTTTCTCTTACCGAAGGGTAAGAGAAAGTTGTGTGCTGTGCGCCAGTCACACCAGATTTTTTTAATCGTGATTATTTCCGTTTCAAAAATAAAAATAAAAAAATAAAAATTATCGTATCAGTCTTTCTTTATATATCAACGTTATTTATATAAATATAATTTCATTTTACAACGAAGAAAGAGATATAAAATTATTTTCTCTTGTCCTAAAAACATTTCTCGTAATAGGGGTAAGTGGATTATATTAAATAATCTTTTTATCAATTAGCTCTGGAAGGTTATTTAGTTACGGTTGGGATTTTAAACAAAGACAAGGGGCTTATGTTTGATTTCTAATTTTCTTCATATTTGTATGAGAGAGAGAGAGAGTAACAAACCAATTCTCTTAATTAGTTTGTATCGGATAAAGGAGCATGGAAAGAGATTTACTTGCGCTTGCAAAAGCTCTAACTAAGGATTCTGGATCAGACATAAATTCCAAAGAAAATGTATGTGTAGGAGGACTATGTATTGAATGTTCAATGAAATATTCATAGGCTCTCAAGTATTTTGTTTGTTATGACAGTTATGTTAATAAAAAAATCTATTGGATGTTGCTAAAGGTCAAACAAGTTGACGAAGTTGAAGAAAATAAAATGTGAATTTGGATTACTTTTTTAAAAAGAAAAAACAAATATACTATAACAATAACAATAAAAAAATCTGATGTGACTGGTCGCATCAGATTTTTTTGTCTTGACATATAAAGTATTTAATTTTCACCAGTAGGCCTACGGTACATTTGAAAAATTTATAAATAGAAAAATATTTATATTTTTTTACCATTTCTTCTCAGTAACGTCATTTTAGTTTTTGCTTGGGGGGCCCTCCCCGGGGGCAAAAATTCTTTTTGCTTGTGCTACTTAATTTATATAACTTACATATAAACATATATACTTCAATATTTTTTAATCTATACCATCTATACTTACTTATTTATAAAGAGAAAGTGTCAGTTTGTTTGTATTTAGGGGCTAAGCTCAGAATTTACCATTAATTTACAAAACCTTGAGGGGGGCAAATGCCTCCTTCCCCCCTCAAATGACGTCCCTGTTTCTTCTATTTTCAAGGTCGGACTGGTCGATTCTTAATGTTTTTTTTTCTCTTACTTAGATCTAATTTACATGTAATGATTAATTTTGTACTTTACCTGCAATTGAAAGAAATTCTGTAGAGATTTTAATTCAGTAAATAAATAAATTCTTTCCTATGAAGAACAAGATAAAGTAAAGTGTGCTTCAAAAGATTTCAAGGGCAAAATGAGAATATACATTTTAAAGAGCATCTAAAAAATAATTGATTTATGAATTTTAATCAAAAGCGTTGGTTCGAATTTTGAAAAAAAAAAAAAAAAAAAAAAAAAACGCTGAAAAAGTACATCAGTAAAGTACTAGTACTCTTTGGTTAATTTTATTTAGAAGCTTATATTTGTGCCTCATTTAAATTTACCACTGGTATATCTTACACAATAAAAAATTTCACCCTTCTAGATCTCCTTTTTTCGTTTCCTAAGATATTTTATTCACAGACACACTAACAATCAGACCCACTTTATTGGACTCAGAGGACCCCAAAACGTGTATTTTCTTTAAAATCTCGATATCAAATTTTTGACAAGATGAGCGTCTGCAAAATTAATTGTTTAAATTAATTAATTTAAACTTCTTACATTTTTATAATTGTTTTAAAAAGCAAAATTTGGCTTATGATTTAATTGTAAAGGTTTTGGCGTTACTAAGAATAATTCAAGTTTTAATTTAGAGAGATAAAAAATAGATCTGTGATTAATGTAGGAAATGTACTATAAGTACTACTATAATAAAGTAGCTAAGATTTGTGAATTCATAAAGCAAAGTATATTATAGTATAACTAATTTGTTTGCACCATTTTTGCTTTCAGTAACCCAATAAAAACTCGATCATAGAAGTAGAATAAAATTTTTATTTTAACATTTCATTACAAATTTTTTTCTTCTTCAGGGGGAGGAAAAAAAAAAATCCGTAATGTGGATTTGCTTTTATATTTAAATTTCACTTAATTTTATAATACAGACACTCACAGAAAGAGGGAGAGATATGAGATTAATTATTTTTAAAAGCTTATTCGTTTTCTCTCTTAATTGAAAGGCTAAAAAAAATTTTTTTGATTTTCCAAATACAGTAGTATAACCATAAATTATAAACACGCAACCAACAACTGGAACATAGAAAAAAAATTTTTAAAAGTGAATTTATAATTAATTAAAATTAAATATAAATAGATTTTACGAATTGAAGTTAACAAAACTTCAAAGTTTAACAGGGTTAACCATCCTGGGGAAAATAGGATGGGACCGACAAAAAAACATAATTATATTTATTTTTACTTTTCTGATTACGTTGTTTTTAAACATTTTTTTTTCTTTTAATATCCTTTTATTAATATTTTTTTATTTAATCTGCCCCCGGTTAAAACCATCCAGCTCTTTTGTTTTGTTACATTGTATCTTTTACATATTTTTCATATAACAAAAACAAAACAAAAAAATTACAAAAAAACATTATACTATATACTAAACAAATATTATACTGTATTTAAAAATGTTCAAAGAAATAAAATTTGATTTTTTTTCTGATTTTATTTTCTCATAAACAATGTTATAGACCTACGTAGAGAAAGTAAAAAAAAAAAAAACCGATGAGATGTGACTTTAGAATTTAATTAGGATACAGGGGACGCAGCAGCAAGAATTTATTTCACATCTTTTTCGGCATCTGAGGCCATTTTGATTGGTATCCAATTCAATTGAAATAAATTTTTTCGCCTAACTTTCGATCTTTAGAAAAAGTATTGGTAAATTATGGTTCTTGATAAATATTAGCAAATGTTTTTTATTGCCCTCTGAGGATTTATTTATTCATCATTTTAATAACTTCCCTTGAGACAATTAACCGGGAGAATAAAGCTTATAATTCTGATTTAAAAACAGCTCAGGTTCAAATCAAACTCATGGCAAAAATTTAACTTCTCTTGTATTAAAAGGAAACGAAACCCACCACCATCCTCACAAAAAAAAAAAAAATAAATAAATAAATAAAAAAGTCTCTCTGAAAATTATATATTTATATAATAACGTGTATCCTTTTTCAATAAATACTTTCAGAGCTGGAAAATAAGTGGACCTCTGTCAAATATTCTATCTTAAGGAGATATTTACTTAGATATTTATTTAGGATATTTACACGTAACTGCAAACTTGACAAGCATGCACTTGCAATCTTTTTGTACAAGCAAACTGTAGCGTGTGCAGGAGAATTTTGCGCAAGCATTTTAATAATTGTGCAAGCCGCTTGATGCTCGATTGAATTTTAATCATGCACAAGCATATTTGCGCAATCAAAACTCTCCGCCATTTTATAGACGTCTTGACTTTTAATATTTATTTAATAGGCTATATTAATTCATTTAAAATTTCAATTTAAATATTAATATTTATTGTGTCTCTGTTTCAAACAAGTATTTCTTATTATCTTCGACCTTTTCTTTCGCTTTGTTTTAGGCTGTTGCTTGCACAAGCATGCTTGTGTCGTGTGGGAATTTGTGCATGCTGGTACAAAAAGATTGCACATGCATGCTTGTCAAGTTTCCAGTTACGTGTGTAGCCGCCTTTAGAAACTAATAATAAAAAAAAAGTAAAAAAAAATATTTATTTACCATGCTTTATTTAATTCAGTCTTCCTCTATCATAAAGACACCCTCTCGACTTTTATCCCCAGTAGAGTAATGGAGATACATAGTTAAGCTTTTTAGCGAGAGAGAAAAATTCTCCATCCCTTCCACCATTTGAAAAAAAAAAAAAAAAAAGTAAATGGAAAGTCTTAAAATAAATATTTTTCGTTTAGGACCCATCAAACACATTACGAGCAACACGGCGATCTATTTGGCCGCTTCTGGTTGAACGAAGGACCAGAGATGCCCTTTCGGCTAGCGACGTTTCGCGACCATTCGTTTGGGATGCGTCGTGAATGGCGAGAATTCCATCGTTACGCACTTCATTTTGCAACATTTGAAAATGGCTACGCTATCAATGTGGGCGTCCTTTGCATTCCTCACTCATTTACAAGGTAATATTTTCTCAATGTCCTTTTCGGGACGTAAACACAAAAGATCATTTATATTCACCCTCTCTGGGATTGAAACTATTGGCATTGACTAACTTAAAAAGCCAAACTGTGTGAGATTGGATCTCAGTATATTTTAAATCCGAGTTTTAATAGTTTCAATTATTTTAATTTGTTCATGTATTTTTACTCTCTTACCCTATATATAAAATATATAGAGAAAGAAAGTATTGCGATCATGTAAAAAATTGGATGTCGAGATTTTTAAAGTGAAACTTTTGATCCCCTCAAATTTTTTTCTTTTTTTATATCATCTTATTTTTTTATTTGTGAATATAAAGTTTTTTTTTTTATTTACTACATTTCTTAAAATATTTTTTTTTTTTTAAACATCTCACTCACACTCACACACACTGTCTTCCCGGACTCAGGCCATATAAGACATTTACGATACTCATTAATTTATTAGGATACAATTAGGGGGTCCAGGCATTTAAGCCATTTGCCTTCAAATATTAAATATTTATATTAACCTTATTATATTTGCTACGACATTTATTATAAACCTGTTATTTTTATTATAATTTTATGTATTTTTTTACTTTTTCTTATCTATATATTTCTGATATATGCTATAGTCTATATATAAAGTATTGGTGTCAATGTGTGAAATTTTGATGAAAATTCAAGTTTTGAGATCCCCTGACTCCAAAAAAAGTAGGTCCCGCAAAATGGTATGTTTGTGATCAAAATAAAATATGAAAAAAATGAGCTACGAGGTTGAAATTTTATATTTAAGTTATGTACTCTGCTTAGGCGCGAAAAAAAGTTTTTAAATAAAATCGGCCAAAAGAGTACTAGTACTTTACTAATGTACTTTTCAATTTTTTTTTTTTTCGATTTTCTTAAAATTCACACAAATTATTTTGATTAAAATTCATAAATTAATTATTTTTTTAAATGCTCTTTAAAATGTATATTCTCATTTTGGCCTTAAAATCTTATGAAGACCACTTTACTCTTGTAATCCATAGGAAAGATAGGAGAAATGGTTTTCATTTTTATAAATCTTGATTTCTTTCTAATGAATTACCAACAAAATATATGCCGAAACAAAACAAATCTGGGGTGACAAGCACAGAATACAACTTTCATTTACTTAAGGTACGAGAAAGTTGTGTGCTGTGCGACTGTCACACCAGATTTTGTTGTTTTATATTATAATTTCTAATATTTTTCTCGAAATTGGTCGAGCACTCCCCCTTGTTTTATACTTCCTGAAATGATATTTGAAAACATTCTTAATAATTTATGTACATATCTATTAGCTATATTTATTTCAATTGTCTTTCTCAAAAGTGCATTCTCAAGAAACCATAAAAAAAATTTAAATTTAAAATATATCACTAAAAAATTTAAATAGACATTTTTTTTTTTTTTAATGATAAAATAATATAAAAAAAGTATTAAAATCCTCGTATGTTAAAATTTTATGTTTAACTGAATCCCTCCCCTTTTGTTGAGGAAAGAGATTTATTACGTTTAGGGTGGTGGGTCATATTTTTTAACAAAAAAAAAAAAAAAAAACTTTTTTATTCCCTAAATGAATAATTTAAAGCGCCATTAATTTCAAAATGGAATTGTTTTTGTTAAATTATTTAAAAAAAAAAATTTGAATATTTTCATCTTATTAGTAGTATTGTATTTTTAATTAACCTATGCTTCTCAGTGACATTTAAATACTAAAATTTTCTTCTTAACGGCTAAAAGCTGGGTGGTAATTTTAAAAAATATTCAATTAATTTAGAAATATATACATTTATGTAAATACAAATCCATTCCAAGTACGTAAATTGATGTTCATTGTGTTGAGTGAGAGAGAGAGAGAGAGAGAGAGGGGGGGTCAGTATGTTAGTATGCGTGTTTGCTCTAATAAGAGATAAATTTTAATTATTAATAAATTCAATTTTCAAAATTAAATTTCATAATCATTACATGATATAAAATGTTTTGTTTAATTTACAAATTAAAAAAAAAAAAAAATAATAATAATATTAATGTTTAATAAAACCAGTAATAAAAAACAACAACAACCAGTAATAAATATAATAGAAATAAAAATTTCAATAAATAAATATAAGGTAAATAAAATTTTATCGTATTTACTTAAAAAAAAAAAAAAAAAAAATTATTTCTATTTAATTATTAATTATGTTTGTTTAATGGAATTAAATTTTTTTTTTTTTTCTAAATTAGTTTAATAGAGTTGGAAGTAAGCATACATATTTCTCTATTATAAAAGCTAATTATAAAATATTATAAGCAACGTTTAAAAAAATACTTGGGTTTATCAAAAGAAACAATAATTGTTTATACTCATTTGTGAAGTCATCGCTTGAAAATTTCACAGTGAATAAAAAGGGACAATTAGTGACAGAGGCGGATTAAAGGGAGGGGGGGGGCGAGGGGGGCGATCGCCCCCCCCCCCGAGAAGAAATTCACAATGTTATAAAAACTAATAATCTAACGAAATTATGATTTCCGGGCTTTAATTTCAATTG
>JAKCPI010020882.1:0-24822 GCA_023213315.1 Euborellia annulipes
GACAGGGATTTTATTTGGAACTTAAAACTTGATGGACTAATTCAGGAGTGAATCCATTCTGACGAGCCCAGTCCGCAATAGATAGACCCCGTTTCTGAAGTTCACTTCTTACTTCTTGAGATGTTCTCATCATGGAAAGATTACTTAATAACCATTAATAATTTAAAAATATAAGGAGAAAAGATAAAACTCAAGTATTAATTTATAAAAATTTATTATTTTTCAATATATTATGTATTGTATTGAATTATTGATATCGGACTTTAGTGCAATGAGAGTTCGAAACTATTGATATCAAAAAGAAAACCTATATGATGAAAAAATAAGCTTCTTAAATATTTGATAATACTATTTATAACTTAGAGATTAAAAATGTGGAGTGATAACGAAACAACAAGAGATTATTTGAATTTTGGAGTAGTTGCGAAAACTGTTGCAGAAATTATCGAGCAATCTCAATCGAAACCTATATCAATTGGTGTTTCTGGGGCATGGGGAATTGGAAAATCCTCTATGATTAAATTAATTCAGAATGAATTAATTGTAAAACAGGAAAATACTGATAATGGCAATACTCAATATATATTTGTTGAGTTTAATGCATGGCTATATCAAGGGTATGATGATGCGAGAGCAGCTCTAATTGATGTAGTTACTGCTAAAATTGCTGAAGAAGCAGAAAAAAGACAAGTCTTGACAGACAAAATTACTGAACTTTTTGAGAGGGTTAGATGGTTTCGACTAATGGCCATGAGTGCGGTAACAGCAGCATCAGTAATTACTGGAATTCCTCTAAATGGAGTAGTGGGAAAAACTTTAGAATTATTTAGTGATTCGGAAAGTGAGTCTAATAAAGCCTCTATTGATGTTGATCAGATGGAAACAGAGGGTAAAAATATATTAAAGAAGCAAAAGATAAAACTCCTCCGAAACAAATTCAGGCTTTAAGAGATACTTTTGCAAATATTTTGGGTGAAATGGGAGTAACTCTTGTTGTTTTAATAGATGATTTAGACCGTTGTCTGCCAGAAACAACAATTTCTACTTTAGAAGCTATACGTCTATTATTATTTTTACCACATACTGCTTTTGTTATTGCTGCCGATGATCAAATGATCAAACATGCAGTCAAGAAGCATTTTTCAGGAATAGAAGACGAACTGGTTATTAATTATTTTGACAAGCTTATACAAGTGCCTATAAGAGTACCGCCTCTAGGGACTCATGAAGTCCGTGCTTATCATGATGATGATGTTTATTGATAATAGTACTTTACCTGACTCACATAAAGATCATCTCCAACAAAAGATTTGTGAACAATTAGGAAAAGGCTTGGCAAGGTAATCGGGTCGATATTAATTTTGTAAAAAATCAAAATGCAACGATTAATTCAGAATTAGAGTTAAAATTAGAACTAGCAGACAGATTAGCTGTACTTATGACTCAAGCTACTGGTATTGCTGGGAATCCCCGTTTAATAAAAAGATTTATGAATGCGTTATCAATTAGATTAGCAATGGCCAGAAGTCAGGGGATAACTTTGAATGAGGGGGCGTTAGTCAAAATCTTATTGTTTGAGCGTTGTGCACAACCAAAAGCTTATACGGAACTCGTAGCTTCTGTAATGAATCATGATAGTGGGAAACCTACTATCTTAAAGCAATGGGAAAGTGAAGCTTTAGCTGGGAGAGATATTAATCTTAGTGATCATTGGGATGATTCATTTGTCAAAGATTGGTTAAAATTACAACCTATGCTTGCGGATGAAGATTTGCGAGGTGTGTTATATGTAAGCCGTGAACATGCGCCATTTATTACTAAAGAAGATCGATTATCAACTGAAGCTATTGGATTGTTAGAAGCATTATTAAATCAAGCATCCATGGCTGGTTCTTTATTCGACAGTTTGAGATTAATAGGTAGGCATGAACTTAATATCTTAATGGATAAAGTATTAATCAAAGCACAGCAAGAGACTGAATGGGGGGCCCCCGATATTTTGGAGTCGGCTTTAGTCCTTGCTAAGGTAGATGAGCTTTTAGGGCAAAGATTAGCTAATTTCTTCAAAGATCGACCACCAATACAAGTTAAAGCAAGCATAGTTCCAAAAATTTCTGATCAAACTTGGTCTAAGTCAGTCTTTGAGCAATGGAAAGATGATGAAGATATTTCTCGACCTGTGAAAAATGCAATTAGTTCAAGAAATAATAGGAGATCGTAAAATGGGAACATCACAATCAAGTAACGGATCTCCATCCAATGTTCCAATGGTACCGTCATGGGCTGCACCTAATTCACCAATAGCAGAACCTGGAAGATTTGGACCTGCTAGAAGAAATCTTGGTAACTTCATGGGAGGTGGTCAAGCTTCCAGTATGCGTAAGGGTATTGGTCAATACATAAAAAAAGGATATGGAGGTAGTAGAACGGCTACAAGCCGTATGTCAGGAACAACACAGAAAGCGACAACATTATTTAATGCTTTAGGTTCGCAACAAAATCCTTTTACACAAAGTGGGGGAGCTCTTGATCCAATTCTTCTAACTGGAAAGTCCGCTGAAGAGGTTATGGATGCTATAGTTGAGGTTGTTGCACCTGTTGATGGTACTCAAGATACAGAGGCTAGTAGAGAATCTGTTAAAAATGCATTATGTGAATTATTAGAAAAATTTCCTGAAGCTGATCTTAAAAATTTAGATGACTCACAGCGCTTATTCGCATTAGAAAGATTTGTTAGTGATGATGTATTTAGAAGGATAAATCTAGACTTAGGTAAAACTATCCTAAGTAAAGCTCCGAATGCAACTTTGGGACTAAGCCGATTAAAAGAAATAAGAGACTACGTAAGGCAAACTGTGGCTGAATCGTTTAGAAAAAATATTAATGAGAGGACTCCACTAGCTTCAGATCAGATAAAAAATATTGTGGATAATTCAATACGTGAAACATTTGAAGTTTTTGAGGGGTATGCCGAATGAAAATTACATGCGCATTAGAAGATTTTAATTTTTCTAAAATTAATAGTGACTTAGATGTAATACTATTTGAATATACACAAGATAAGTCTAAAGGGTGTATTGGGGCAAAAATTTTACGAGAAGTTTATGATAGTAAGCTTATTCCGCATGAAAAAGCATGGGATCTTGTATCTATTGCATTATCTGTGATTGCTGCAGATCAAGCTGGACATCGAAAAAAAGTCCTGATGGTTGGACAAGAAATTTTGAGTTAACAATTTCAGTAATAGATAGTATTTTTTGGAATGAACAAAAAAATTATTAGAAACCCTTTTAAGTTTTCTTACAACAGATAGATGGGAGTTAAATTTTGTTGGTGGTGGAGAATATCCAAAATTACATAAAGATGCCTTTTACCAATTAGAAGATTGCGTTTCCTTATTATCTGGTGGGCTTGATAGCTTCATTGGTGTTATAGACTTAGTTGAACAAAATTATAAACCATATGTAGTAACCCAGACTGTAAGAGGTGATGGTAAAAACCAACAAGATTTTGCTAAGAAATTAGGTAATTTAGCCCAATTTATGACAAATCATAATGTTAAAGTACCATTTCCAGAAACACCCGCCTCCCAGAGATCAAGATCTATGATCTTTTTAGCATATGGCGTATTGATTGCATCATCATTAGATATGCATAGACAAAATGAAACAGTAACACTCTATGTTTGTGAGAATGGTTATATATCAATTAATCCTCCTATTACACTTGCTCGTGTGGGAAGTTTAAGTACTAGAACGACCCATCCTGTAGTACTAAATTTATTTCAACAAATCTTAGATAATTGCGGATTAAATATATTGATATGTAATCCTTATAAATTCGTTACGAAAGGAGAAATGTTAGAACAATGTTTGGATCAATCTATTCTTGAAAATTTAGCTCATACTACAACTAGCTGTGGCCGTTACGGAGTCTATAAAAATACTCATTGTGGTCGTTGCGTACCTTGCTTGGTACGGAGAGCATCATTTTTTCACTGGAAAGGCAAAGATTATGATCAGACTGAATACAAGTTTGATGATTTAAGTCAAGATAATGAAAATTATGCAAGATTTGATGATGTGTTTTCGATGCGTATAGCAATTTTAAATAGGCAAGAGTTAGGGACTTCAAAGTGGATTGGTGCATCGTTGAGCTCTAATTTAATACCAGATCAAGATAAGCAAAAACATCAAGATACTGTAGAGAGAGGTTTGTTTGAAATGCAAAAATTTATTGGAGATTTAGGTCTAGTATGATTGATTTTCATGCACATTTAGACCTCTATCCTGATGTGGTTCATGTTATACAGAATATCGCAAATATGAATATGTATGTTCTATCTGTAACTACAACACCAAGTGCATGGGAGGGGACGAATGCACTTAGTATCAATTTTCCTCGTATAAAGACTGCATTAGGACTACATCCTCAAATTGCACATGAGCGGTATTCAGAACTCCCATTATTTGATCGATTGATTTCTAAAACTAGATATATTGGTGAAATTGGTTTGGATGGTGGAAAGGAATTTAAAGATCATTGGAATATACAAACGATGGTTTTTGAACATATTTTAAGAGCATGTACAAACGCTGGTGGAAAAATACTTAGTATTCATAGCCGTCATGCAACTAGCGAAGTTCTAAACTTTATTGAAAAGTATCCAAAAGCTGGAGTGCCAATTTTACATTGGTTTACAGGCAATAAGACTGAGTTGAGACGAGCAATAAGTCTAGGTTGTTGGTTTAGTGTGGGGCCTGCGATGTTAAAAAGTAAACGTGCTATAGAGCTCGTCAAGGAAATACCTATTGATAGGTTAATAACAGAAACGGATGGACCATTTGCTCAAGTTAATAAAGTATCTGCAATGCCGTGGGATGTTGCAATCGCACTCAAACAATTAAGTGAAATTTTAAAAATGCCATATAGCGATATAGAAAGGTTGATTCATAATAATTTGCGTTATTTACTGCTTTCTTAATTTTTTATATGTAAAAAATATGCATTATGTGAAATAAAATTCATTAAGAGTTAAGGAACTTAATTAAAATACTCCTATTTTATTGAAATTTATATATTAGTCTCAATTTTATATTTTTTTTACTAACTCTTAGGGGGCAGTGTGGCTTTTTTTACAAAGAGTTTTATATCGGACTATTCTGATAAAACAAGACGATACTCTTTTGAATCATATAATGATCTTTTAAGTGAGTCCATTAAAGGGCAAAATTTATTAAGTAGTTATGATGTTTTTCTATCCCATTCTGTTAAAGATGCAAAAATTGTATTAGGTGTTAAAAACTGGCTAGAAGCAAATGGAATGAAAGTTTATGTTGATTGGATTGATGATAAGCAATTAGATAGATCACAAGTAAATAGTAAAACAGCTGAGACTCTACGTACTAGGATGCGTCAATCCTCTTCTTTACTTTATATAGCGACAGATAATTCATCCCAATCTAAGTGGATGCCATGGGAATTAGGATATTTTGATGGATATAGCACTGGCAAAGTAGCTATTTTACCAATTTTGAATTTCGAAGATGATTCCTTCTATGGACAAGAATATTTAGGATTATATCCTTCTGTTAAAAATTGGACTCATCGTGATATTCGTAATTATGGGTTAGATAAAGGTTATATTTCTATAAATGGAAAATTAGTTGATCTTTCAAACTTTATTAAAGAGCGTCCTTATCAATGGTAACTAAAGCAAATTTAATTAGAAACTTAGTCAAAGAATTACAAGCAGATAATCTAGCGATTTTTGCTGGTGCGGGATTGTCCATGCCCGCAGGGTTTGTCAATTGGAAGAATTTGCTTAGAGAAGTTGCTGAAGAACTTGAACTTGACATTGACAAAGAGGAATCTGATTTAGTTGCTTTAGCTCAATATCATGTTAACTCGAAGCGGAATAGGACTAAAATTAACCAACTAATTATTGAGGAGTTTTCAAAGAATATCGCAGTAACAGAAAATCATAGGATTTTAGCGAGGCTTCCAATTAACACATTTTGGACTACTAACTATGATAATTTAATTGAAAAATCCCTTGATAATGCAAAAAAAGTAGTTGATGTTAAACATGATCCTGATCAGTTATTAACATCACCTAAAAGACGAGATGCTGTTGTATATAAGATGCATGGGGATTATCAACATCCCAAAGATGCAGTTATTATTAAAGATGATTATGAGCGTTATGCTTTAAAACGTAATGAGTTTTATATAGCTCTAAGAGGTGATTTGCTAACAAAGAAATTTTTATTTTTAGGATTCAGTTTTGCAGACCCTAATATTGATTATATCTTAGGAAGGATTCGCGCTTCTTATACTGAGAATCATCAAACGCATTATTGTATCTTAAGACGAGTACAAAAACTTTCAGGAGAAGATCTTGCCGATTTTGAGTATAGGGAAAAAAGCAAAAGTATTTTATTGAAGATTTACAACGTGTTGGAGTTGAAACTTTACTGGTTAAGGAATATTCAGAAATTACTGATATTTTAAAAGAAGTAGAATCAGCATTTAAGAAAAGAACAATTTTTATTTCTGGTGCAGCTCACGACTTTTCACCATATTCTAAAGAAGAGGTTGAGAAGTTTATTTTTGAATTATCTAAAGAAATTATAAAATTAGATTTTAGAATAGTTACTGGGTTTGGGTTGGGAATTGGAAGTTCAGTCATAGCTGGTGCTATTGAAGAGTTACTTTTAAGTGGGAAGCGAATTACTGAAGATGAATTAATACTAAGACCATTTCCTCAGACTACCTCAGGTGAAAAAAATTTATTAGAGCTGTGGAGCGCTTATCGAAATGATATGATCTCTTTGCTGGAATATCATTATTTATTTTCGGAAATAAACTTGATCAGAAGACAGGAGAGGTTATTGATTCTAATGGAATGATTGATGAGTTCGAAATTTCTAAGAAAAATAATTGTGTGTTACTACCTGTCGGTGCGACAGGCAGTATGTCGAAAAAGTTAGCAGAAAAAAGTTATAGAAGATAAGCTTCAGCCAGCTATTTCATTAGAGAGTATTACTAATGAAATAGCTGATTTAGATATTTTAAAGAAAAATATTTTAGATATTTTAAAATCACTTAAAAAGTAATATTTAAAATACTAAGTCTTCGGATAACATTTTGCTGATATTAAAATCTTCAATAATTTCACGTTTTCTAGTGGCATTATCAAGATAAGTGGAAGGATTTTTAATAAAATCCTTCCACTTTACTGATGTAATGTATGAATGATCTCCAGTATATACAGGAGAGCTACTATGTTGATCACAATCAGATTCAATCTTTTTTTTGTGGTTGGAAAGTATTTTTCTTCAATATTGGAAATAAGAAATTTGTTTTTAAAGTTCTACATTTGCAGTAATCACAAGTATTGTCTTCAATATAATAGTCATACTTTCCATTTATGTCAGGTATCACTACCATTAACATTCCATTAGGCCGACTTACTCGATTTCCAATTTTTTTATTTCTCAGAGAGTATGCAACTTCCCAAGGAATCCATTGCTCTTGTTCACTTTCATAGAGTTTTTTCATGTTAGGTGAGATGAAAACTATAGTAAGGCTACTGTCGAAGATTTTCTTTTTTAATTTCGTTTCAATCGTACTATCAGCAAAGTCACTTAAATCTTCACCATCATTTTCTCCTTTATAAATCTCATCATTATCACTTAGAATTTCTTGTAATTTACTTACGTAGTCTCGTGATTTTGTTGTTTCCCATATGTTGTTAGTTAGTGGGAAAACGTTTGTATCAGCATATTTATATGAAACAAAAATTTTTCTGCTCATAATTTTTCCAAGATTATATTTATAAAGTAGATTCTTAATTAAAAAAAGAGCCTAAAAATAGGCTCTTTTTTAATTGAGTTAATAAATTATTGATGTGTGTCTTAAAAGGCCTATAGAAAACACACATCAATTACCACTTATAGTTATAAGTATTAACTAATTATGTATATTTTAATACTAAATCAAATTAGTACTTTTACATTAATGGCATTACATGTGTCGCGTAATGTCGTTACATGTGTCGTAAATGTCAACTCATGTGTCGCGTGACGGTGTCGCGTGACGCACATGCTTAAACTTACCAGCTTAACGCACCACCAGTTTGGTAGTCAGTTACACGCGTTTCAAAGAAGTTCTTCTCTTTACGCAAGTCCATCATCTCAGACATCCAAGCAAACGGGTTCGTTACACCAGCAAATTGCTCTTGTAAACCAAGTTGTGCTAAACGACGGTTACAGATGAATTTTAAATATTCTTCCATCATGCTTGCGTTCATGCCCAATACACCACGTGGCATCGTGTCACGAGCATATTCAATTTCAAGCATTGTGCCTTCAACAATCATTTGAATCACTTCTTGTTGGAACTCGCCACTCCAAAGGTGAGGGTTCTCAATCTTGATTTGGTTAATCATATCGATACCAAAGTTCAAGTGCATAGACTCATCACGCAAGATGTATTGGAACTGCTCGGCAACACCATTCATCTTGTTACGACGGCCCATACTCAAAATTTGAGTAAAGCCGCAGTAGAAGAAGATCCCTTCAAGAACACAGTAGAATGCAATCAGGTTACGGAGTAAAAGCTGATCATTTTCAGGCGTGCCCGTGTGAAAATTAGGGTCGGTTAAAGAGTGAGTATATTTCAAGCCCCAAGCTGCTTTACGCGCAACAGATGGAACTTCACGGTACATGTTGAAGACTTCGCCTTCATCCATACCTAAAGATTCGATACAGTATTGGTAAGCGTGAGTGTGAATCGCTTCCTCAAATGCTTGACGTAAAATGTACTGACGGCATTCAGGGTTAGTAATGTGGCGGTAAATTGCCAATACCAAGTTGTTTGCAACCAAAGAGTCAGCAGTCGAGAAGAAACCTAAAGAACGCATAACAATGGTACGTTCGTCTTCGGTCAAGCCATTTTCAGACTTCCAAAGCGCGATGTCATGGTTCATGTTAACTTCTTGAGGCATCCAGTGGTTTGCACACCCGTCAAGATATTTCTGCCAAGCCCACTCATATTTAAATGGAACAAGCTGGTTCAAGTCCGCACGACAGTTAATCATGGCTTTGTCGTCAACCTGAACGCGTTGTGCACCCATTTCTAGCTCTTCTAGGCCAGGGGCAGCATCTAAATGTTCTAGGGCTGCAGCGGCTCTAGCCACCGTATCGGAGGCAACTGTTGGTCGCACGGAATGGGTTCCAGCGGGTTGTGAAGTTGCCAAGCTCTGCGATGATGACTCCGCAGAAGATACATTCTGCGAATGAGTCGTTTTTTCCGTATTGACGGGCGCAGACTTGAGTTCAGGAGCAGCCGGTTTTTGCGAATCATCTTCAAAATCGTCCCAACTAAGGATAGACATTTTTCTTCTCTCTTCGTTGTATATATCTGTATTTGACATCTCTAAAACGAAGATGTCCCTACTATACGCTTTTAATGTGTAAACAAAATTAAGTTTTATTGATGCACGACCAAATTTTGGGCCTTTGGTCTCTACTCCCTACAACTTATTTTGCTTACGCTGTTGCTTACGTATTGTGAAAAATGCGTAAACCAGTGGCATATAAAAGAAAACAAAGGCAAAGATTAAAACTCCTACACCAAGCATATAGTTATGACTAAGATGAAAAAGCATAATCTTTACCTCTTTTAAAGTTACTCTTTAGTGAAAAAGAGCAACTTTATTGAATGTTATTGACATTCTATTGATGTTTAAAATGTATACATCGAAAAAATTCTTTATTTACAAATAGATAATTGCTTATCTTGAACAAAAATAGTGAAAAAAATGTATACATTCTTTCAAGCCAATAATTTTAATATCATTTGACAATTAAGAAGCCTTTTTAGAAAAAACCTTAATACTTGCCTTGATATCCCATAATGACACCACTGCAATTATTATATAGAACACATTATATAGTGTATAGACTCTTTAAGAAATCTATATCTTGTGGTTAATGAATAGTCAGATTGCTAATGAACTCTTATAAGACATTGCATTTAAAGGAGCTATAAGCTTCTCCGTATATTATGTAGTCAAAGGAAAAGAAGATTTTTAATTTTTAGCAAAGTATACAAATCAAAAAAACAATAAAAAACTTAAAAAAAATGGAATAAACGATTAAGAGATAAATCTACTAAGATGAATCAAAAGAGATTGATCTCTTACGCTAGCTATTAAAGTTTATTTTTTGTTTGTTTGTAATTTTGTGGCCATCTGATATGAATCAACATTAGCACAATTTCGATCAACTAAATTTAACTCTATCTCACCGCATGTATTTGCATTAGTCCAATAAATACCTTCTAATGTTTGGCTATCGTTAGTCAATCTTAAATTTCCACTACCAAAAGTGACTTTATTTTCACTGTTTTTAGTTCGATAGAATTTATAAATATAAATGAAGTCAGAGGTTTCACTATCTTTATTGAATGATAAAGCAGTAATCACTGATTCAGATGATTGAGATGAGGTGAAAGACTTTATAGTGGTTATTAGAAATGTCTGTTTTATATAAAAATAAATCTCAATAGGAGGGAGCTTTTGCCCATCAATCTCAAAGTTACTTATTAGTTTTCCTTTCCAAAGCCCATGTATAATTGGTTTTCCAATGATATGAGTTAATAATCTATGTTTAATTGTAACTTTTCTAAGAAGTAGGCCTAAAATAAAGAGAGAGGCAGTAATAGATGGGGTCAGTGATTGAACAATACCTAGATTTCCACCAAATAGATAGTTGATAAGTTGTATTAATCCCAAAATAAGACCTGTAAGTATAATAAACAAATAAATTATTTTAGTTAGCTCGTTAAATTTTAATACTAAAAAACTCATGCGTTTACCTTTTGATATATAGTTGAGCTGTCTTTAAAGATCTTAATCGTTTTATTTGCGCTAATTAGTCCAACACAAAACACACCTTCAATATTTGATGTTAAAAATGCTGTCATTTCACGAGCACCACAAGGAATAACTTGATTAATACTCACGTTTTTAACAGATTCTAAGGAAGGAGAAACAAATTGGGAAATATGAGTTATATGTAGAGTATTAATGTTAACGAAATGAAAACCATCGTGGTATATAGAGGAGTTTTTCGAGACTTTTAGAAGAGTTGTGCTTAAGTTTTGAGGAATTAAATCAAAGGGCAAATTTGTGCCATGTAAGCCAATGTAAGGAAGATGACTTAAGTCCTTATAATAAATTATCCCTAAACCAGAGAAATCGTTACCAGCATTTTGACTTATTTCTATAAGGGAATTTTGTATGAAGTGTTCAAGAGAATTTATCACTAGTGTTACCTAGATTAATTTATTAAATACATATAGTTATTTTATTGTAGTTTTATATAGAAAGATATCACAAGTTTTGGTTGTGAGTGGGTAAAATATGATTAGTATTAATTTGTAGAGAAAAATAGATAAATTACATTTTTTTTATGGTGTATCTTGATTTTTTTTGTTCATCCCCCAATTAATTTAATAATTCATAACAAGTAAGAAGATATGGAAAAATTTCAAATTTTGGCATTGTCGGGTGGTGGCTATCGTGGATTATTCACGACTACCGTATTGAAAGAGTTAGAACAAGAGGCGAAAGAAAATGGCCACACTTCCATAGCTGATTGCTTTGATCTAATTACAGGAACTTCCGTGGGGGGATCGTTGCTTTAGCAATAGCATATGGTATAAGCGCAGATGACATTGTTGAACTGTTCAAATCTCATGGTGACAAAATATTTAAGTCCAAACCCTTCTATAAAATTACAGGATCTAAGTATTCTAACCAGTCATTGAAAACTATATTAGAAGAATGGTTTGGTGAATCAATTTTAGGAGATTTAAAATGTCCAGTAGTAATTCCAACTATTGATTTTACACGGGGTAGTCCTGTTACATTAAAAACACCGCATAATGTAAATTTAAAGCGTGATTGGAAATTAAAGATAGTTGATGTGGCGTTGGCTACTTCAGCAGCGCCAACTTATTTTCCAAGACATGCGATAGGTCCTAATGAGTTTGTGGATGGTGGGCTTTTTGCTAATGATCCAAGCTTAGTAGGCTTACATGAAGCGGATTATATGTTTAAAAAAAACATCCAAGATGTACACATTCTTTCAATCGGAACATTATCATCAAAAAAACAGCTTAATCCGAGCACTAAAAAAGATGGTGGATATTTGGATTGGGGGGAAGGATCTATTCTTAAAGCGGCTCCAAACATTATTGATTTAGTTTTGAGTAGTCAACAGCAATTTATGGAACAGATGGTGAAACATAGGATGGAGCCATTTCCAAACCAATTTTACAAGATAGATGAGCAAATCGTGCAGTCATCAGCCCAATTTATTGGATTAGATGAAACAACTGATGAAGCTAGACAGGTACTAGAAGGTAATGGTATTCAATCTGCAAAAGTCGCATTAGGTAAAGAGTTTATTCGTAATTATTTTAATCAACCAAAAAGAAATAGAACATGGTTCTATGGTCCGCAAAAAAATGTAGAGGGGGGAGAGGTTAATGGGTAGTAATTTGCATAGAACTTTTAGAGCCAAATTAGATGGTTTTATTAATGAAATTAAGCCTACTAGTGAGCAACGTGATTATTTAAATGAGTGTCGTCAAAAAGTAAGAGCTGTTTTGAAGCATGGAATGGCGAACTTTATTGCAAGAAAATGGTGGTGATCCAAATACTATCAAGCCAAAATTTCGTCTACAAGGCTCTTGGGCTTATGGTACATGTAATCAGCCAGCATACCCTTCACAGGAAATGGATGTTGACTATGGAGTATATTTGCCTAATTCTTTATTAGCTCAAGGGCGTTCAGATATAGTAGCTAAGTCATACTTTGTAGTAGTAGAAGCTTTATTAGAGCCATTGGCTAGCAGAGAAGGCTGGACTTTATGCAAAACAAAAAATACTTGCTGTCGTCTAATACTAGCTGGCAATGCTCATATGGATGTGCCTCTTTATATTGTTCCAGACTTAATGTTTGAAAGTTTAGTTGAACGAAACAATATGGTTCTGGATGAGGCAAAAGCAACAATTGCCAAAGATGAATATATATTTAAAGGTTATCATTATTCAACAGAGAGCTTTGAGAGTGAAGCCAAAATCATACAACTCGATTATATTACTAAAATCCTCATGGCTTTACGTGATGGTAATTGGAAAGAAAGTGACTGTGAATTGATTCGTAAATGGTATGCAGATCATTTGGCTGAACAAGAAGATAATGGAAGACAATTGAGATATATTGCTCGATATCTTAAGGCTTGGAGAGATCAAGAATATGAAGAAGGTGGAGGGCCAAGTTCGATATTACTCATGATAATTGCAAACCAAAATTATCAATATTTTGAAGATCGGGATGATCTTGCTTTATTACACGTTGTAAAAAAACTTCCTGAAATACTACTAGGTCCTGTCAAAGAAGATTCTATTCCTGAGCATACAGATGAAGATTTTAATAGAATTCCTGTAGATGAAAGAAGCGAGGCGCATGATTTAGCTTCAGAACTACTTGATGTAGTTACGGCAGCAATTGAGGTTGAATCAGCAAAAACTTCAATTAATTTTCTACGAAGTAAATTTGGAAAAAGAATCCCTGATAATGAAAGCTATGTGATTATTGAGAATACTAATCAAGAGTTACCATTGCAGACTGTATCCCCAGCGACAATTCAACCTACAAGAGGTGGGTAAATTTGGGATTATATCTTTATTCTCATGAATTAGGATTTGAGGTGTTCTTAACAGACAGAGCACTTCATTTAATTCATCTGCATAGACAATTTCACGGTACTCAGAAGACTGAGGCATGTGGAATCATTATTGGTGAAATACGTAGTAAATCATTACGAGTAATTGATATTAGTCCTCCAGCAGATGATGATGAAAGATCCATATATAGTTTTTTTAGAAAGTCTCGAAAGCATCAAAAGTATTTAAATAGAATGCATGAAATATCAGAAGGAGTATTACAATATATTGGTGAATGGCATACTCACCCGGAACCTTATCCGCGTCCCTCTATCTGTGATTATAATGGATGGAGTCAGCTTCTAGGGAGTGAGGATTTTAATCAAACTCCTAAATTATTGTGGATTGGAAGCAATAAAAGCTATAGTGAGGATTGGTTTAATTTGCTTGTGAATAAAAAGTATTATACCCTGAAAATCAGAGAGGATAATAAGCTTTGATTCCCATTATTTATGCTAAATATCTTATTCAGTTAGGATATAGTTTGGTAGATCCATGTGATACGAATTTAAAGAAAAAATTTTATAATAATTTATGGGTAAAAAAAGTTGTTGTAGGTGGGGTGGATATAAGATTGGGAGTTTTTTTTAGGAATTGGGATTTTATATCTCCTCCTAATGTCTATTTGTTTTCTGATGATCTTCTAGAGATTAAAAAAATAAACAAATATTTTAAATTTCCACTACCTCACTTTTCTATTGAACATGATTTTAAATATTTAAATAAGAATGCTTATAATTTTTGTTATGCTTTGCATGATAAAGTGGAAATTAATCGAAAAAATTTTACACAAATCTTAGCTTTTTTAGAGGCTCAATTTCAACGTGTAATTCTAGATTTATTTAGTCCATCTGGATTTGTCTTGGAGTTAAGAAAAGAAATAGTTCCAATTTGGATGATACTATCTAATAAGTTCGAAAAAAATTTAAAATGGAAAGTTTATTTGTAGAACGTGAGAGGTTTGAGGGTATTAAGAATATTTCTTTGACATATTATTCTGCGGATGCTGATGGAGCTCAAAAAACAATTAAATCTAATTTTATTATTTTAAGAATATCTAGCATTAATTTTCCATTAATGTCTAATTTTTTTAATGAAGACGGTGATATAACACTAGGGAAAATGCTTCTATTTATTTATAAATTTTCTCAGCGTTGTTTTATTTTGTTAAAGAAATACTTAAGTGAGTTTAGAGCTAATAAGAAGTTATTCATTTCTTTGTGTTTTGAAAATCATATGTTTTCTTTTTTTGTGGATTGGAAGAGGGTATATCAGAAGTCGTTAGATGTAAATATTGAAATATCTTCAGAATTTTTGAGAGAGCTTGTTTTCCCTGTATATGTGAAAAATTACTGTATGCAAGAATTAATTAATAGAAATATAAAAGATATTAAATCTCAAAACTTAACTAATTTGAAAATTCTACAAATTGGAGCAGGTGCTATAGGAGGGTATGTTGCAGATGCATTGATTAAAATTGGTGCTAGCTTAGAAGAAGGTAATTTCAAAATTTGTGATAGTGATGATTTTAAAGTTGAAAATTTAGGAAGACATATATTAGGTAGGCAGTATGTTGGTTTGAATAAAGCCGATGCAATAGTTAAGTATATAAAAGAGCAATTTGGCGATAAAAATCTTAATATTCAATCTATAGGTCAAAGTGTAAATACAATTACTAATTTTAGTGAATATGATTTAGTTATAGATGCTACAGGTCAGATTGAAATTGCAGAGTATTTAAATGAAAAGATACTTCAAATACCTAAAGAATATAGACCAAATCTTTTACATCTATGGATATATGGCAATGGGGAATGTGTGCAAGCATTGATTAATTTGCCTTCGAAATACGAAAGTAAAGGCGGGTGTATTAGTTGTTTACATCAATCAGGAATGGACGATTACAAAGAGAAATTTGATCCACTGGGAAATAAGGATTTTTTAAAAATTATGGGTTTAGGACCTTGTGCAGCCTATACTCCTTATTCAGTTTCTGCTAGCTTAGCAGTCGCAGGCCTTGCAATCGATTTGCTTTTAGAATGGAGAAATTCTACTCAGTTAGTAAATAATTACTTTACTCGATATAGCGTTGGTTATTCAGGTACAAAAATTTTTGATATGGAATTAACAGCTCAAGAATCATGCCCACATTGTCTTACAAAATCATAGGGAAATATATTTCTTCTAATCTCAAATATATATATTGTTCAATTAGTTGATCTTATAGAGGCTTATGAAAACAAATATTACCCAATCAAATGCAGAAGCTACGGTGCTACAAAAGCATTTCTAAATGCTGCTGATCGCTCGGTCTAAAGCAATCACAGATTACATCTGTGATTATCGTATAGCTATCAGTGGGATTTTAGAAAAATTTATAATAAGACTACTATGTAAGGAATAAGTTAAGAGTCGTTAGCACTTATTTTAAATGTCTCATACGTTAATATTAGTCAATAACAATATTTGTCCTCTCAAGACTAAAGAAATTATTTTAGAATGATGATTTTTTGATAGCAAAGGTTGTATATTATAAAAAAATACTTTGATTATATGTTTATGAAAAATCTTGATGTGAGTTTAGATAACTGCTTTGGAATTGCTAAGTTAAGCCATAAATTCTGTTTTGAAAGAAGTAAAGTAAATTTAATTTATGCTCCTAATGGGACGATGAAAACTTCGTTTGCCAAAACTTTTGATTTAATTTCTAAAAAAGATCCTAAAAATTTACCATTAGATAGAGTTTATAAAGCACGAGAAACAAAATTTAAAATATTAGTAGATGAAAGTGAAATTAATCCAGATAATATATTTGTTATTAATTCCGATGATGGGGATTTTGATGGCTCTGATAAGATTAGTGCATTTTTAGCTAGTAAAGAATTAAAAAAGACATATGATGATATATATAAGAATTTAAATACTGAAAAAAATAATTTTGTGAAAAAGCTAAAGGCTATATCGAAGAGTACAGACTGTGAAAAGGAAATTTTAAACACATTTACAGAAATATCGGAAGATTCATTTTTTGAAATTTTATTAAAATTGAAAGATACACTAAAAGATGATTTTAGAAAATTTGATTTTAAATATAATGATGTGTTTGATTCAAAAGGGAAGGTATTGAATTTTTTAGAAAAAAACAAGGAAACTTTAAACCTGTATGTTTCTAGTTATAAAGATGTAATTTCTAAATCTAATTTTTTTAAAGAAAATAGTGGAAATATTTTTGGAACTTATCAGGCAAATGAAATATTAAAATCTATTTCTGATAATTCTTTTTTTAATGCAGGTCATACATTTGTTTTAGGTGATAGTACTATAGTTAATGATTCTGAAATTTTAAAAGATTTAGTTAGTAGTGAAATTGATAAAATATTAAAAGATAAGGATTTAAAAGATGCATTTGATAAGGTGGATAGAATAATAAGTAGTAATGTTGAGTTGAGAGCATTCCATCATGTGATTCAAAAAGATAATTTACTTTTACTAGATTTAGAAAATTATCAGGATTTTAAAAAAGAAGTATGGATTTCATTTCTATCACAAATAAAAATTGACACTGAATTGTTGGTTAATTTATATGAAGAAAAAAAATTGGAATTGGAAAAAATAATATCTGAAGCCAAAAAGGAATCAATATTATGGACGGAAATAATTAATACTTTTAATTCTAGATTTTTTGTTCCATTTAAAGTCTCTTTAATTAATAAGGAGGATGTTATTTTAAAAAAACAAACCGCAAATCTAGCGTTTTTATATACTGATAGGGGAGATGATCCAGTTGAACAAGATAGAAGTACCTTATTAAGTGTATTAAGTAAAGGTGAGCAGAGAGCATATTTTATTCTTCAATTCTTATTTGAACTTGAGTCGAGAAAGGCTAATGCAGATGTAAACCTTTTAATTCTTGATGATATATCAGATTCTTTTGATTATAAGAATAAATTTGCAATTATTGAATATATTAAAGATATTAATCAGTTAGATAATTTTAGAACAATTATTCTAACTCATAATTTTGACTTTTACAGAACCTTAGCTTCACGTTTTAACTTACCTAAAAATGTAGTTTATATGGCTGTGAAAAATGAGGAAAAGGAAATTACTCTCAAATCGGGTAATGACTTAAGAGATGTATTTTCGTCTTTAATAAAAAATTTCGAAAAACCAATATATTTTATAAGTTTAATTGCATTTGTAAGAAATCTTGTACAGTATAGTGACCCTAAAGGTTGTGATGATTTTACTAACCTTACTAACTGTTTGCACTTAAAGAAAGAAAGCCTAACGTTAACTTCTAACGAAGTTTTTAATATTTTTTCTAATAAACTATTTTATTTAAAAGGGAAGACTATAGATTTTGGAGAAGAAAATATTGTTGATTTGATATTTAAATCTTCAGATTCGATAGCTGGTTCTGAAAACATAAATGAAATTTTTATCGAAAATAAAATAGTTTTAGCTATAGCTACAAGATTAAAAGCCGAATATTTTATAATATCAAAAATCAAAGAAAAGGGCATTACTTTAGAACTCGATGAAGTTTGGAATCAAACTAGGTATTTATGTGATCAATATAAGATTAATTATCCTGCATGTAGTGCTTTATATATATTAGATAAAGTGAACCTAATGACTCCTGAAAATATACATATTAATGCTTTTATGTATGAACCTTTAATTGATATGTCTGTTAAACATCTTGTTGATTTATATATAGATGTATCAAAATTATGTAATCCTTTTGATATCAGAGGTTTATACATTTAAAAATAGTCATGAGAGCAAATTTTTTTTTAGATGAAAAGTTTATTATAAAATATTTACTAAAAATAAATACTTATATATACTTGATGCTAAGGAGCCTCTCCAAAATCTATCCTAATGTAAAAGCAAATTGTAGCTATACAAAGGGGTGTTAGTTCCCACAACTAACGTAATTAGATAAGGAGAAAGGCAATGTCTAAGAAATTAGTCGATGTCCGAGCATATCGTCGTTATCGCTTAGGTGCATGGGAAGATGTGTGCAAACACAAACGCTCATACCCTAAACGATAGATGAATGTTAGGGAGAGGTTCTGGTTTATATAACAATTATTTTTAGCTTTCCTTGGCAAGATTGCATATTCCTACATAAACTTATCACTGATTTTTATTCGTATCCTTCCCCAATTCCTGTTTCAAGTTGGCTATCAAGAATTAAATTAAATTGCTAATACTTAGTGTATGTTTGAAATACGGTTAAACTACATGTAATACTTAGTGTATGTTTGAAATACGGTTAAACTACATGGCAAATATAATATAATTTTTATCATACAGTATAAGTTCTTAGATATGAATGGATTAACTTTTATAAACGGTGCGATTGTTACTGCGACTGATGTTCGCAAATCTTGGAGCAAAATTGTTCAAGGTCTCAAAGATAGTCATAAACCTGTTTTTGTCTGCAAGAATAATACTCCCGAAGCTGTTATTCTCAGCTTTGAAGAATTTCAAAACATGCAGGAAATTGTTCAAGCTGCTCGGCGCGAACAACTAGGACAACAAATGGTTTGTGATCTTTTAGATATTGCTCAGCTAACTAGTCAACCGATCAAACACATGCTTTTGAACTCAAAAGATGTGTTTGAAGAAGCAAAAGGGCATTAAATATGGTTGTTGGTGATATTTATCGAATTTTTGTAAAATTTAGCTCAAATACCCTTGAAGGGAAAGAACACCATACAGCTAATTTTAGGAAGTATTTTTGATCGAATAAGTAGGGAGGGGCATGTTTAGTTCTTCTAGGGATATTCCTTTATTTGCAGCATTTGTAGACCAAACTACAAGTTTTTCAGTGAGTATGTTGTTATCATTTTCTAATCGTTCTATGGTTCTTTCAAGCTTTTCAATTTTTTCAAAAGCTGTTTGCAATCCAGAACTACCGAAATTATTTTTTTCGTTTCTTTCGGGGTTTTCAATCCATCTTCTTTTATCCCAAGTATTTTTGAATCTTGAGTGTCTCAATAGAGCAGCTTTCGTATACTTATGACCTAGATCTAATTCAAGTATGGCTAAAAAACGAGACCAAGTTAGTTTTCCAGTCCAACCATCAAGTAGCTTTAAAGCAATATCAATTCTCTCATTAGTTAAACGTGGTGCAGTAGTCATATATTATTTTAATCCTGAAAAATTTTTAAAATTTGAATTTTGCTCTGATTCTCTTACTGCGAAAGCTAGACCAACTTTAGTTTGATGATAGTCGGATGAGTCTGCTAGGGTAAACATTGTATTATTTGGAATACTATCGTCTTCTAAAAATCCTTTGATTTTGTGCCAACGCTCTAATTTTGGTTCATTGACTTCAATCCATCTTCTTGCACCTGTATGCCCGTCCTTTTCCGCTGCTTTTGCCTCAATTAAAGCTTTTTCAAGTATTTGTACTTGATAAGAAGCCTCTTTTGTATGTTTCTCGTTACCTTTCATAACTGAAAACTCACCGCAATTTCCACAGTCTTTATCCTTAGGGCAGGGGGTGAGAGAATAGTCATGCCGACAGATACCATATTGAGTTATGTGAATTGAACCTAATTCTATTTTTAGAGCTTCGTTATAACTAATGGTATTTCTTTTAGCAATTGCTTGTGATTTCTTTCCTAAATTTCCTACTTCTTTAATCGCCTCAACCTGATTCTCAAGATTTGTAAAAGCTTCAATAATTGCTTCTTGGGATAGGTGATTGTAAACATCATTCTGTTTAACGCTTTTTCTTCCAGACCAAAATGCAATGAGTTCCTGAGGGAGTGCTTTAGTTTGTGCTAAGGTATTTAGTAGGTGTCTGAATTGGTGAGAGGTAACATACATTGCTTTTCCATCGACCAATTTCTTATTATTTCTACTGAAAACTGTATTGCCATCTGGATTACTCCCTAATTGCTTATTAATTTTGTTAATATCAATTGTTTCAGGTACATATAGAAGTGAGTCTGCATCTGGTTTAAGTATGTGTTTAGGAAAAACAAATAGTGATTCATCCCAATATTGCTGTGATCTGCCATCAAATATTGGGAATGTTTGAGGTAATTTTGAAATTATAAAGCGTTCTAATTCTTCAAAATTATAAAGACCTACGGAGGGACTTTTTTCACCATTCTACTTTTTTCAGTAGTCCTTCCGAGTAGTTTAGAAAATCCATAGCCAAAAGCATCACATGCCTTAATTGAGTTCTCCTTTCCTAGAATTTGAGCAGCCTCCCATAAAGTAATTGGCTGATTTCTCAAATGTTCAAGCTGAGGAGGGAGATATAATTTATTTGGATTGTCTCTATACCATCGTGCAGCTTCACGCGCGGGTTTGCCAATTTCAATCAAATAGTTAACAGCATCAGTAGCTAATTCTTCATATTCTTTATTTACAGCAAATTTGGTTAATGGATCTCCACCTTTCAATGGTCTCCATTTTAGCCCCATGATTTCATGATTTCCTTGAGTGGCTTTTGCAATGCAATCTATAGGGAGAGATAAAATTTCTGAGGCTCTACTAGGTGCAAACATTGCTAAAGCAGAAAAGCAAGTGACTATCTTATCTGGGATATGGCTGCTTGAATGATGGATCTCAGCGAGAGCCAGAATTTCTTCCAAATGTGGTATTTTCGACTTACTACCTTCCACATGTTCTTTCTGTGTACGATCGCTCCTAGCTGGCGGGGTATAAGTAATAGTTGTGGAAAATTTATATATTATTGTATTTAGTTGTTTTTTTATGACTATATTATTGATGATTGACTCTAATTTTTTTGCAATACTCCATGGGTCTTTGTATTTAGATCTAAGATAGGATTCAGCTATATGCAAAGTCTCAACATCTATTTCAGTTATGCACACTGGTGATTTTTGTTCTAATAAAGCAAATTCCAAGGCTTGAATAGCGTAAATAATACGTTTGTATTCGGATAGTCTATTTATTCGCATAATTTCGCAGAATACTGCTTTAGCGAAATCTATAAAGGAGTCTGATATAGCAATACTAATTTTACTTTTAGATATTGAATTATCATTTACAGAGCGGAAATAAACTTTTCTTGATTTACTATCACTAATTTTATTTTTCAGAAAATTCGTAATATCCCATATATTGTCATCCCAATTATTCTCTTGAAAAATAAAATTAGCTTTATTATTTAAAATGAAAGTACTTAAATTTTCTTGTGCTTCTATTTTTTTAGATTGGCTGAGATCAATAATAGTTGTCATTCGTTATACCTTGATTCTATAAGACTAATAAGATCTTTAACTGCCCTGATAGCCTGTATATTGATTTCTTTAATCCTTAATGATTGCTCTTTAGCTTGATCTTCTAGTAAATATTGTAAAAGTTTATCCCAAGGCGCATCCATTAATGGTTCAAAATAGGGGCATGTTAAACATGCTATAGGAGCATTTTGATAGCATTTAGCTTGTGTCCCACATGAGCCAATAGTTTTTCCTGCTAATCGGAAAAAATCTGCTATTGCTGATTCTTGAAATTTTGCTTCATCTAAAGATGGGATTATTTTTCCTTTAAATGCTTTTGCAAAAAAGTTCATTTCCTCATCTAAAGCATCTTGTATTGGTTTCTGTAACTCAGGCATAGAGGCACGATAGTAACGTATACAACTTAGGGAGCGATGAGTTAGTAGTCTTGCTACTTCTTGATCTGAAGCGCCACTAGCTAATGCTCTTGTTGCTAGGGTGTATCTGAATCTATATGCATTTACTGGAATTTTCGCTTCTAATCTTGAGGAATAAGTAGATAAGTTTTCGAAAATTTGTTTAGTTTTGTGACTAATTTGGATAGGATTTAACTTAAAGAAATTTGTTTGTTCATCAACAGGAGGAGGATAACTCTCTATATATTTAATTATACAGTCAGCCAAAATAGTCGGTGCTTTCCTTAGAAAATAGCCTTGCTCGACAATTCCTTCTCCTTTAGCTAAAGGCATTTTAATCATTACTTCATTATCAATGATTTGTATGTCTTCATATTTTAAGCGTGATAATTGGACTGGTCGTGCTCCTGTTGCGATCAAAAACCAAGAGAGAGTATAGTCAAATAAGCTTAATGAAGCGTTACTGAAAGCAAAGTTCAAATTAGAATGTATACTATCTAGCTCTTGTAAAGTAAAAGTGCCTTTTTCGGGATCATTTGCTATTAATTTGAAATAAACTGGGTTTCTTTCTTCCCATTTCTCTGAATTTGCTAAAAAATCGGCTAAATCATTCGATACTAAGTTTTTAAAGTTTTTACTAAGTTTTCTTAATAATGGTGTTATAAATGGTTGATATCCAATACTTACATTATTTAAAGAATCTAAGCATTCAAGTCCTAATGTTGTAGCTAAATAAACATCAGATTCAAACCATTTTTTTAAAGCTCTTGTGGTTGTTGCTGCATATGATATTGAATGAGTAGAAAGCAAATCTATCACTGAATTCGATAATACTTTATGTAATATATTATTATTACTGAAAATATTGAAATTAAGAAGAAATGTCATACCATCATGGTTGTCGATTTTAAAATTTTTATAAAGTGGAACAGTTACATGTCTCCCATCGAGTAAAACAATTGTTCGTTCCGTAAGTGGAGTGATTTCTTTAATTATATTACTTTGCATATTTATGACTCTGGCCTAATAAGAATACTATTAGCTAATAATTCAGCAAGTTCATCGGCCTTTTCTCTGATAGATCGACGTGCATACCGATTGCTCATTTCAGATATTGAACTCCATCCCATTAATCTGTTACGGATTTGCTTTTCTATCTCTTTATCTGGTCTGCTATCGCTTGGCAAGCTATCTATCATTTCGCTAAAAATATCATTCCACGTTCTTCTCATTGTATGCGGGGTGAGACATGTAGTTATCTCTGCATGCTGTCTTAATGTTCTAAATGTTAGATTGATAGCATCATTTGATAAATGTTTACCTGTCTCTGTTGTAAATAGATAGCCATGCTTTCTATGTTTGAAAGGAATTTTATTTAAATACTTGGTAAGGAAAATATGAAAATATTCACAAGCCTTAGAGGAACATTTAACTTCACGTTGGACTGTTTTAGATACTCGAATATTAATGGTATGGGTACTGTAGTTAACGTCTTCAATTTTTAGAAATCTTAATTCACTTCTTCGCATTCCTGTACTTAACATGATTTCGTAAATTAACTGATTTCTATGTTTGAGAAATTCATTTCTGAATGGGTTATCTGGGTGCTTTGGGTTAATGATCTCAATAAGAGTGTTCCGCTCATCAATTGAAAGCCCTTCAGGTGCATCTTGATCACCTTTATTTGAGACTTTTGGTGCTAATGAGTAAAAGTAATTTAGACGTTGCTCTATGTCATTAAATTTATTTTTATTTAGACGATGTTTTGATCTTTGAAGTAGAAATTCAAAGTAGTTAAAAATTGTCTTTATCTGAAATGCACCTTCTTCCGCAGAAGTCGCACTTTTTGTTTCTTGGTTTGGTGACTGGATGTAGATGATGTTTTCAATTTTTTTTGAAATTTTTTGGGGATTTAAAGATTGTTGCTTATCCTTTTTAGAAGCTATCTGATCTTGATGGTTTCGTTTTAATCTAAGGAAAAAAGCCAAATCTTGTAATTGCTCTATGGTTAAGAAATCAAAAAATAAGATACTTTCTTCTAAGGCTATTTTATTTAGTGATGCCCATAAATGAGCAGTGCCAATACATCTTAATACTTTTTCAGTGGTACTAGCTGCACGTCCTAAAGTTCTAAACTTTGTCATTGCATAAACATTTGGATAGAACAATGGAATTCTGTTCTCATCAATAAGTATCACTATTGGATGCTTATCACTGGCAATAAACTTTTTGATACTTCGTTTTTATCATTCTTGTATACGTTTTTTAATTATCATTTTCCATACATTTATTAAATATAAAAAAATACCCCCTGTAAAGTATTTAAGTAAATAATTTACAAGGGGTTTGTTAGTGAAGCCGTATACGATTATATAAGTATCAGCCC